>VZTT01025489.1:25703-39766 GCA_013400855.1 Buphagus erythrorhynchus | reverse complement strand
GTAGTGGTAAAACATCAGCTATGTAAGTATCCCACCACATGTTAAGGAAACCTGTTCATGCTTTTATCTGCAGCAGTGAGAAGATGTGAAGTCTGGGAGCAAGTAATTTGTTTCTTAGGGAATGGGTATGGCTTAAAATCAACTACTGGTAGTTTAATATTTTCACTGAATTTTTCAGTATGCTTCCCTACTAGCCTAGTAGCCTGCTTTTACTAAGGGTTGTAGTCAGAACATCACCTTAGCCAGCCTCCCTCCTGCTCATAACTCTGCTCTGGAACATCCTTTATTTGGCAGGGAGTGGCATGAATGATAAATAAACTAAAAGACTTTGGGGGCCAAGGAGGAGAAGGATACAATGGAAAAGTGCTGAGAAGCCTTAATTTTAGGGGAGGAAGTAATTTGAAAAATTCTGTATAGTTCTGAAGAAAAACACATGAAGCTGAACAGAATTTTCTCAGTTTTGCTAAATGTGGTACTTGGTATGAAAAAGCTTTTCACAAATAAAGCAAGACTCAGATGCTTAAATGAGACTGACTCACTTCAACAACATGAATCCATGAGCTACCACACACAAATAGCCAAATGGCCTCTCTTGCAAGATTTACAGGCAGCACACCAGTACTCAGTCAGATAACCCAGGGCAGGTTTTCTGACTTCCTCAAGACAATTATTTGAAATAATAGGAGATGATAAATGCAAATGTATTTCAGTGCAGGGCCACAAAGCTCCCCATAACACTGTCACTTTCATTATCCAAACAGCCTATGAGGAGTCTATGAGAACATAAAAAGACACCAATTTTTTTAGAGGTTTTAAAACCTGAAATGAGATCTTGAAAGAGAAACGAACAGAAAAAAAACCTAACCCAAACAACCAAAGGACATTGCAGTTACAGGGCATACCACAAGTGAAAGCACACTGCAGAAATGCTACAAGCTGCATCTCAATTTTATTTATCTTAAGGGTCCCTCACCAAGTCAAAAGCAATGCTGAAATTGTGAGGAAGCTTTCTGTGATTAGAAGACCAATTCCTGATTTGACCAGAGAGAGAATATGATCCCACTGCTCCCACAGCACCAGGCATGAGCCTTGTCTGTGCATGGCTTCCAGGTACAGGGCACTGCTACTGAGAGTAACCTCCTCCCTGCCAGGGGTTTATCCAATGTCCTTTCTGGGGACATTATGTACAGAGATTTTGCATTGAAAAAAGAGACACAGGAAGCCTTCTGGATAGTATTTGTTCATGAAGAGCTGCAATTCTTTTCAGCTCTGTTCACTGTTAGAGTTTTACTTTCTTATTGAGCATGCAGACTCAGAATTTCTGCAATAAAGAGTTGCCTTTTTTTTTTTTTTATTTGGCAGCAATAATGATTTCTTCACAGCATACTGTGTTTTGATTAACTTTGGGGAGTATTTATGCCTGTGCTATACGTAGATTGAGCCAATGCTTTTGATGCGATTTTTTCTAGTGTCATTGTACAAGTATTCAAAAGAAGAAACATTTGTGGAAAAAGGAAAACAAAAAGCATCTTCTATTGGCAAGGCTGGCCATCATTTGGTTCTTGATTACTAACTAACTGCCCCTCACTGGAGATGCAAAAATATTCTCAAAGATTTTTGAGGGGTCTTTTAATGATGCTGGCTAAAATGTTTTGAAAACAATCTGTGAGCAGGGATTATTTTTGCTGTTTGCTCCCTATATGAATACACACACAGAGGAACACTGTTTATCTCAAACATTTCCATTTAAGAGAGCACAGTCTCCTTGCACTGTTACTGGCACTTCTGAATGTGGAGGGCTGGAATAGGAAGAAACAGAGAACAGTACAGTCACTGCTTCTAAAACCCTGTTCTGATTTTTGAGTAAAAGGTCACAGTCTTTCTCCTGACCACTGTGCAAAGTTGCTCCATATATTAACTTGAGCACATACTGACTATCAGTATCAGTCAAAATGGTAAAAAGTAACCTCTGTAAAACCAGAAATCCTTCAGATCTGTGCACGACCTTTTAACATCTAGATTTTCTGGAAAACAGAATAATCCCAGTTGCACAGGACCTGCAAGGATCCTCTAGTCTAACTATTACCCAGGTTGATAACAGAGTAAAAGGAGAGTGGTAGAATGAACAGACACTCAGGGCTTGCACGCTGCCACCTCGTGGTAATTCTCACCCACATTCTAGAACTACACAAGCCCCAAAACAATAAACATCCCCCTAAAACTTGAATGTGAGAAGGCAACAACATTTCCTGGCATCCTTTCCTTGGAGTGCCAACGAGCCAAAATAAGCATGTAAGTTACACAAAACTTGGTGTTGCTTTGTGCTTTAAAGGAACCCTCTTGTTGCATCTTGTCCTTTTATACATAATGTTGATGATAACATCCTGGTGATATCTTAGAAAAGAGCTCTTAAAATCTGTGAAAATATAAGATATAGAGACTAAAAGTAATGAAGCAGAGTGAAAAATTGTTAAAAGGGGCTCTGTCCTAATACTGGTGTCAGCAGCCATAGCAGCAATATCAGGAAATGTATGGAAGTGACCATCCCAAGCTAAACACAAAAATCACCCATGGTTGCATGTCTGACAGAGACTAACAGCACACATGCAAGAGAGACTGCAATAATCTCCAAAACACTGCTTCCCCTAGACACCTTCTGACCCCTGGTGCAACATCTCTCCTTCAGAAACTTGTCCATTTGTTTTTGCAAATATATGGACTTTGAGCTGAGGTGAGAGAGAGCAGAGGGATAGGTCCCACTGGATTTCAGTTAGCACAATTCCATGGATTCACTGGAGATACAAAGGTCTGCAGCAGGTAACAAACTGGATCCATGTTCCACAAAAAGCATTTACACTTTTTGTGTTTTAAGGAAGATCAACATCTGGGCAATGATATCAATTTAGATATGTATTTACCCAAGATTTTCCCTACTGTCTTGTTACTCTGTTTCTCAAAAAGAATTCACAGGAGTTGCTCAAAAGATAAAAAAAAGGTAGCTATTGACACTTTTTTATATTTTGAAAATGTAGCATTGAGGACAAGTCAAATACTTTTTTGCAATACTTTTTCCAATAGTTTTTTGGGTATGTGAATTTCTGTTTGCACATGGACTTAATCACACTGCTGCACATTTTGCTTTCTAGAACCTTGGGTAATTGGCACCACAAGGCAACCCTTTACAGTGTAATATCTTATGCTGGGCCACCATACTGTGAGACCACAGAGTTGATAGCTCACCTACCAGGAGCTGACAGACTACACTGAAAACTGGGGGGGGGAATAGAAGGAAGGAAAGAGGAGCAGAAGGGAGACAGAGAAATACATTTTTAAAGATAACCTGGAGGCAAATATAATATTTATACTTATTTATCCTCACAGCACAATCATAAGCCCCAGAACATGTCTAATGAGATGGAATTGCAAAATGGCCATGAGTTCTACTTACCTGGCTTCTCAGTGGTCTCTTAGCAGTCACATGGATCTATATTTTTCAACTATGTGACTGCTGCAGGCAAAACTCCTATAAGGAAGAGTGAGAGTCACAGCAAGTCCTTAACTCTCAGTGGTATTCATGCACAAAAATGCCAACCTAGGAAAAATGAATATACAGAAGAAAAAAACATGCAGGCACAATTAAGCACTGCAGAGAGCTGTACTTAACACTTGTTTCACATTTGCAGGGCATCCTCTGCTCAAATGAACTTCCATTGCCTCAACTCTTTTAATGGCCTCAACTTTTCAAGCCTTCATAAAAAATCAGAAATATGAAAGAAACCAACAAACCATTAAGGTTGGAAAAGATGTCCAAGACCATCGAGTACAACCTTTAACTGAACACCATCATGTCAATTAATCCTAGCACAAAGTGCCACATCCTGTCATTTCCCAAACACTTCCAGGGATGGGGACTCCATCATCTCCTTGGGCATCCCCTTCCAATGCCTGTCACCACGTCCTGGTCAATCTTATGGCTACCATCTGTCATTTAGGATATTCTAGCTTTATTTCAAGCTCTTTTGGAGCTTCCTAAAAACTTGGGATTCTTCTACCGACATGATTTAGTTTGCACATTAAAACTAGTTGAGTTAGAACCCCTAGAGGTTCTAAGGTGACCAGGTTAACCATCATATTTCCAGAAGATCGTTCCAGATTCCTGATGTGCTGAAAATATTTCCTTTTGCCTGAATGTTCTGATTCATACAATCATGGAATAGAGTGGGTTGGAAGGCACATTTCAAGTTCAGCTAGTCCAACCCCTCAGCAATGAGTAGAGACCTCTTCAACTCAATGAGGTTGCTTAGAGCCTCAGCTTGATCTCATCCAACTCATCCAAAGCAGCCTTGAGTATTTTCAGGGATGGAAGCATTCTCACCTACTGTTAAATGAGTTTCAGACAGGTTTTATCTTGACAATTCAGATACTCCCTGCAAAGGTACCACCCAGCTGGCCAGGTGATGGCTGCGTTCCCAAAAGAAAATTTCAAATGAGAAAGCAAAGTCAGAAATCATTTATAGTCCCCAAAAACCCACACTTTTCAAGCTGAAATTAGAAGTATGAGTGAAAAAATTAAACTGACAGCTAGAGAAGGTATTGACACTTTTAGCTGTTACTGTTTGACTACCATCAGAAGTGACTATCAAGCCTGATCCTGCTATGACATCTGAGAAATCCCGAGAGACAACAGTTCTGACAAACTCTCAGAGCCTTGGACACCCTCAATTCCAGCTGAGACACCCTAAGCACAGTGCACACCACAGCAGAACTTGCCTCCATCTCTGCACTAAAGGGTTTATGTGACTTATTTTCCTCATTTCATCACAATCTGTTTGCAGGTTCAATTATATATATATAAAAATTAATACCTAATAAATTATTACCTACTGAAGGATACAAAAGACATTGTGAAGCTACTTTTTAAAGTATTATATGAATGACTTATTCACATTTATTAGGAATAGACAGCTCGAGATGATAGAATCAGATCCCCAAGAGGTATCATGTCATAATGCTGCACACTGAAAAGTTGCATGCTAATCTCCATTCATATTGAGATCACAATTAGATTTCACAACCAGTAAGCTTAATATCTTTTAAACTTTTTCTGTAATTGCAGATTTCTCTCTCTACCACCAAATATATCAGCATTTTTTAAAAGACAATAAGAATAATTTTATCCCTTCTCTTTGGAAAGCAACAAAAATGTCCTCTTGCTGTTTGAACACTATTTCTGTAAGCAAACAATAAAGATAACAGAACTCACATTATTTGGATACAGAGATGATTTGGCATTGACTTTAACTCCTGTGAGGTGCAAAATGACCTGCCATGTAATATAAGAGCCTGGAAATAGGTACTCTTCTATAATGTTTATAATGAAAGAAATACTTAACCATTTCACGGGATATGTCAAATCAGTGTTTTACATTTATTTTTGATCTCTTGCAGAAAACAGAGTACTACAAGTCTGGAGCCAATAATTTAGTTTAATCTGCCCGATTCACTCACTGTGTCTTTCACTTCTAAGACATAATTTCAAATCTAGCCCAGAGCAAACTGACAGAAAATCTTTGTGATCTGAGTCATGGGAAAGGTCACAGTTAAAGAATTTCCTAAGCTTTAGTCTAATTTCAACCACAGCAGCCCATCATGTGGAATAAGTAAGAGAGTCACAACACCTACAGCCATGAAATCTCTCAGTATCCTTGCCCTTCCTGTGTGACAAAATGTGACTGACTGGGTCTCTAAGAATCTTTTAATGAAGAAAATCCATGCAACTCCCCTACAGACACATCCCCTGCAGGATGGGCAGCTGGGCAGGGTGGCATGCTGCTGGGTTTCTGTTCCTGGGATGCCCTGGTGTATGAAAATGGTGACATTGCCACCCTTGTCAGGGGAGCTGACCTTTTCAAGCAGGAGTGGCTGCCAGCTGTGACACAGGTTACATCTCCTCACTGCAAAGTCAGTGGCAGTCACTTGACCCTCCTTAGCAGTGAGGGAATGCACAGTCCATGGGCAGAGAGAGGAGCAGGAAGCCTCTCTGCCTTGTGGATTCCTCCCTGCACAGGCAGAGCCATCCATCTTCCCCTGCATGCCCCACCAACAGTCATATTTATATACCTGTGGGGGCTGTAAGGAGCTTATTTATTATTTGTTTTCATTTAATGATCTCTGTCATTCTCCCCTAGGAATACCCATATGCACTATGCAAATCCTATTAAGCCCCTGGCAATACTGTGAATGCCATGAGCAGCAATATCTGGTACATCAGCTCTTTGAGAGCAGCTCTGCTCCTGAGCTGAGTCCTCCCCTGCACTCCCCCTGCCACCTTCATTTGCTGACAGCGTTGTCCCCCCCCCTGACAGCCCTTCCTGTGCAAGGGCTTGCTCCAGGCTTCTCTACCCCTCACCTGCAGTTGGCAAATGGTGGTCCCTGACCCCCCCTTCTCTGCAGGATGCTGGCCAGTCTGCACTCTGAGAGCTCTTAAGCAAATCCAACACTTCCAGCATCTGTAATTCAGGCAGCTACTTTCACTGGATGGTATGGGCGTTGTATGACCATATATTTGAGACAAGATGGTGAAAAAAGAGGTCAATACATCATAATTAAGATCTATGATGTAAGAGCATGTGTAATATGGAGAGAAAATGTGAGAATTGACAGGAATTCCTTCTCTCTAACCACAGCATTGCAGAAACTTAGGGAGAGTGGATTCATCCTGAGAATTAAAAATCTTTGCAATTACTTCTATAAACTTGACAATTCACTTGCCCTTTCTAAATCACATTTTTATATCTGTGATGTGGCATAAAAATCATGAGTCATTGTGAAAAACAGAGAATTGCAAACAAAACCATGATTACAATAAAAATCACTGCTTTTGTTAGGGGAAAAATCTGATGTTTCTCATAAGCCCTTGCCACAAGCTTTATGGTTCCCAGAGTATGCTAAAAGTCAGGTCTAGGAAGCCAATGCATTATTCTGAAAATATATATTACATTTCAACTTATCCTTCATTATCCTTATGCCTGTCTCATTTTAGCTCTCTGCATTGCTGCTTTGCTATTCTAGTCCACATGATCTGCACTTTGATTAATTAATTTATTCTGATTATTTAACTCATTTTTCATTTTTTCATATTCTTCTTCCTTGATTTTTCTTTGGTTATCTCCCTGTCAGTCTTTTCTTTGCATTTCTGCTCTCAAGAAATGTTTTTTCTTTTTGTCTCTANTTTTTCTTTGGTTATCTCCCTGTCAGTCTTTTCCTTGCATCTCTTTCTATTTCTGCTCTCAAGTAATGTTTTTTCTTTTCCTCTCTACTTCTGCCATTTATTATCTTCATATATGGAGAAATATACACTTATACCTCCAGGGAAAATAATCCACAATACAGAGACTCAGTGAGAGAGAGGAGATCCAAAGAAGCTGCAGTGCTGAAAGACATCTAGCAGAGACAGCAAACTGCAGATTAGATATGGTTTTGCATTAAGATACAGCTACAAAAAAGGCTAATGAAATCTTGTCATCATATGCAGAGGCACCACCTTGTGTTACCAACCAGAGAGATTTAAATCTGGCCTTGTAGGGATTTCCTATTAGCTCACACATATAACCTGTGTTAGGTTATATGGATATGCTGCCTTGGCAATATGAAGTTCACAAAAATACCTGGATAGATGGGTATCATCGATATTCACTACAGAATTGACACCAGCCTAAAGGGAATTCAACAGTAAAACAACAAGAAGCTGAAAAGACAACGGCAAAAAAACCTAAACAATGGAAAATGTTGAGTAGCATTCTTAGCTTGGTCAGGAAGGGGTTAAAGAGCTCAGGAAAAAAAGTGGCAAATACAGAACTTATCTGATTATCTAGGAGGGAGAAATGCTTTTTCACAGTGTGCAAATAAAATGAAAATAAAATTAAAACAAGATAAATTAGGTTAAGTGTTTCATTCAACTTGAGGCTTTAATAGTCAGGTAAGAGTCATTGTAAGAGTCATCACTTGAGCTTTCAATGGTGAGAGACAGATTTTAATCTTTGTTTAAGTGTCCCCAACTCCATGCTGAGGTGTCACATTTCAAATGTTTCTATTAGAAACAAAACTTTTCATTTGACTTGCACCCAGATATTAGAACCTTTCCCTAAAATGTTTGAGTCAACAAGTGCCTCCTTTCAGTGATCTGGATTCACTCCTACAGATACCAACACAGGATAAAACCATGGACATTGTCTCCCTTCAGCAGCAGTCATGTTGTTCAAGATGCACCTTGGAACATAATGAGCCTTAGCTGCTACGTGACCATGCTGTAAGTCAATGTAAATAAAAATATATGATAAATAATTAATTTAAATATTCATATGTTGTTGGGGGCAAGGCCTATTATCAGACAGTTGAAGAAACATTACTGGGCCATGATATATTTCACCAAGGTTAACTTGAACCCAAAAACACTACCCTAGTGCATGAAGTAATGACATCAGAATGGCCACCAGACAGTTTGTTAATATATAGCAAGAGTATTCTTACTTTATAAACTACAATTTCAGAAGTGGCTTATTCATAGGAGCAAGCTTTAAAAAAATACTGGAATCATTCATTTCATTTAATCATGATGATATGCATTTATATTTTTTTCTCCTATTCTTTCCTTTTTTTTTTTTTTTCGTCCAGGAAAGTGGTTTTTCTTCCACAGCATTGGAAATGTCACCTCAAATTGTCACATGAAGTTAAAATTGCTCCCGAGCCAAATGCTCCTGTATGTAACTGCAAACACAGACTCCCTCAGGTGACTTTAGGAGCTGTGGTTTCCTCTTCTGTAAGTGTTCAGATATGAGCTTTGCCTCTGGAGCTGAACAGAAAGCCAGTTGAGCATATGCTGTCCTACCCATATGCACATGTACCTTGATATTAGCATGATCCATACCCACAGTGATACCACTAACAAAAACCTCTGAGTCTAAATATAGAAATAGTGCTGGAACAAGATCTATGCATCTCCCTTTATAGGTAGCTTTAGTAAGAGACTCCCCTCCCTGGGTGCAGATGCAATACTGACAATGAACTGGATTCAGTGGTGCTATTAACCCCCTACAATGGAAATGAAATATATAAACATATTTCTTTGAAGAAGTGCTTTGAAAAACCCACAATGAGCTAATAATAATTTTAAGAAGAATATGAAATACAGAAAGTAAAATTGTATGGATATGAAAAGCCAATGTTCCAATAGCATTAGTAGTTCATTTGAATTTCTCATCTGTAATATTGACTAGTCAAGCTTTATCTCATTAAATGAATGGTCTGCTGCCTTTCAGTTCACATTAAATTTATTTACTAAAGTACACAAGACAGACTGAGCAGTTAGAGCAAGGAGCCATAGTTAGCCAGGCCGCCCTGTGAAACCATTGAATACTGCATTTTATAAATAAAACCAAAGAAACAGAACACCAAGCTCAAAGAAATCATTTCATGCACTAAAAAATATAATTTCTTCATAGTACAATTGCAGAGGAGGAGCAGTAATAAATGTAGTCAGGTTTTCAACAAGGAAATTAATCAAAAGTGCTGCCTCAAATGAGTGGTCCAGTGCAGTTTAAACACTGCTCTGGTTTTTGGCATTTGATGGCGCTGTGTTCATGCCCCAGTCCTGCACATGATCACTTGGGGCTGAACTAAAAGGTCTGAAATTCTTACCTCATTTCAGGAGGGACTTTATTCACCTCTTCAGAGTACAGCCTGTTTGCTTTAATAAGACATTTAAACACCTGCTATAATGCAGGTATAGCTGCCTGACGTCCAAAAATAGGTAAAATGGAATTTGACATCGTTTATCTGCTGGGCACTTTCAAAACAAAGGACTTCTGCTAAGCTTTTCTTACCAGGAAGCTTTGGAATTGCTTCTCCCTCACATTCTTCCCATAATAAGATCCCAAATCCCAGAACACAAAGTGCTATTGCTGCAGTTCATTTGCAAGTTTGCAACATTTGCAAACATCTTCCAAAGCACCCTTCAGGAAGTGGCTCTTTTTGCCACATCATCCTGCAAATAAACCAAAGAAAAGCCCACACAGACCAAGTGGAACAACCCTCCATGTAACAGGAATCTTTAAACTAGCAATTGAGAAAGGTGAATTTTTGAAATGTTTTGAGATCCCTGAATGACCAGTGCTAGGGGGAGAAAAAAGTGCACCACTGCAGGGTAAAAAATGACAGCCATATTGATACAGGAATGTCATTTTTGGTAATAAAAACAAAAACAAGAAAGGAGGATTCTGTTACTTCTCTTGAATGGTTATAAGGTATTTGTTTCCAGAGTTTATGTAGGAAGATCACAGCTGTCCTGACAGGCTTGACTTTGTTTGAACTAATTTTTAAAACGTAGGTGGGTTCAAAGATCCCTTTTTAAATTCAGGTAAAGAGTATTTCTAAGTTCATCTCCTGAACCTCTGACACACCCTTTAAGTCACTTTCCCACTACTCAAAACCACTGTTAAGTCTGCCCTCTTGTAATTACTGGGCAGCCACTGCCTCAGGATAAATCTAATAGAATTTTTTGCCCTGTTGTATTTAAATTTACCTATCAACTCGCTGCACAGCTTTAGCTCTCCCTAAATATGTACCTGGAGGAAATTTCCGAGCAGGAATTGCATTTTGCAAAATGATTAAAGTTACCAAACATCCATAAAAAGTTGCAGTTGTAGATACCATTTTTTTGAAAGTCTGCTTAATTTATGAGAGGTGGAAGGTTTATTGCCATTTAGAGTCTACAGTGATGCAGCAATTTAACATTTTGCTGAAGCTGTACACAGCTGCTGCCTCATTTATGAATTTTACATGTTTTTAAATTGCCAAGTTTGCAACTGGGGGCATCTGCATGCTGGGGAGGGTGGAGGGAAACAGACTCTCCTTATTGTTCACTGCCCTACTGTTAAAATGTCGAGCAGTTCATGTTCCTTCAAACAAGGCTGCACTGAGCTCCAACACTTGCTCTAAAATCAGAACATCCCTCTCTCTTGTCCTGTCATCAGGCATCACAAGAAGACCCTTGCACTCTTCTTCACATGCTCCTTTCAGATACTCATTTATTAATAAGATGCCCCCCTACATCTGCAGATTAAAGTCTCTGTGATGCTGACAGGTGAAAGGTGAAATTCTCACTGTTTACTTGCACCAACTGCCTGGGGGGAATTGGCAATCCTGTAGAACATCAGGCAGTGAAAGCATCTTTCCACATTTAGAGACGTGTACATCAAAAGATGAGATCTTCCAGCCCAAGCTTTTGACTCCACATTCAGGTCAGTTCCTTCCTCACTGGGAGGCAAATTCACCCTGACCCTTCCACAGACTTGGACAGAGACCTGGACAGTCTCAAATAAACAGTTAAATAATAATAAACAATTTAATAAACAATTAAAGCTACCAACACTGCGTTAACAAAAGACAACAGCAATTGAAATTGAGTCAGTGTAAACAATGGACATGGAAAATGGGCAAATACCTGTTTGCAAAATGTTTTCCTTATTATTTATTGCTTTAGAAGGTTTATTCCCATCTGCAGATTGAGCTATGAGATTGGACATAAAATAACTTGATCACCATCCATATCTCTACAGCTTCTCTCCATACAATTTGCTGCTTGTTAACAATTTAGGTTTTGACAAGCATGAGCATTGCCATGTGCTCATCAGAACCAAACACTGAAATTTCCAAGGTCACACTCTGTAGTGTGCAGATCTCCATGCTAAGAGCTGTGCAATAGAGTACAGAGGTGCTTTACCTATCTGCCTATCCTGCTGTCATCAATAATTCTTTTATCTTGTGTTAGTTAATATTTTTTCATTTTAATTTTTAATTTTTTTCATTTTTTTCATTTTTTCAAGCTTGTTTATAACTGAAGACTGATTAAAGGCATTTTGATTTTTCTTTAAGAAATCCAGTGTCTCCTCCTTAAACCTTATAATTTTCCAGCTTAATTGAATTCTATTTAGTGTTCATGATGTAATTTAAAAAATACCTAAAAACCCCAGCTCAAAACTTAAAAAGCTCTTTTCATTACTTCTGAGTTTCTTTTCCAACAGGCAGTGTTTTATCTATGGAGAAGACTGGAGTTCCTGTCAATTGTAATAAAATCCAAATGCTTCTTAATAAATGAAGTCAAAGGGAGCCACAACAATGAGGAGTTAGAGATTAGCAGCAGTAATCATGGACTAATTGAAATAATAACCTATTAACTGGTGTTTTGGCAATTCTTGCAGACACAGAAAGCTGTATGTAACCAAAGCTGGCATTACTGAGCATATAGATTTTACCTTAATTAAATCTTTGCTTTGCCAGGAAGAGACCTCACTCTTTCCCTTTCTGTGAGAAACTAAATGCCAGTGATTAGCATTTTGTATAGGTTTCACAACCAGGGGCACATTTCATGTGAAAGAACTACAAAATAGCTATTTAAAAAAAACACAGCTGTGCTATGCAGCTGTAACAGACACAGAGATGTAAACTCTTGCTCTGTTAGCAAATTGTTTTGTTGTCTTAGTTTGTTTCCAGGGTTAATATCATTAAGATACAGCACATTTAAGTCATTAAATAAGTGTTAATAGAGTGAGCATTAATATATCCACTTTAAAAAAGCAGCTGCAGGGAGTGTTTGCAGAGGTCACCCCTTCTGAGGGTGCCCAACAGTGTCAGTGCTCTCCAGTTTACAGCACAGGGTGATTTATTCTGTAAGGGATGCACTTGCCATTGCAGACTGTCCCCTGCAATGCAGAAAACACTTCTGTCACTGGACAGGAACTCAGCATCTGCCTGTCTTTCATTTCCCACAAAAGGACAAGGCAGATGTTTAAAGAACAGATATGGCCAGTGCCCCCAGCCCTGCAATCAGTCCATACCCAAAAATTCACTGCAAAACTCTGTCTGCCTGGGTGAGAATGGGACCTGTTCACTAATGCAGGTACCACAGAAGACAGACTTGGCAGAATTTAACTCTTCAAAAACAAACAATCCTCGGAAACAAAAACCAGGGGAAATTGCCAACATTTACCTCAGTAATTCTAGAAAGGGACTGAGCAGCAGCACAAGTTGTCCTGCAGAATATTTGTGCCAGAGCTGACAATCTTGCAGCCTAAATCTGTAGACTAGAGCAGTATGTGATGTAAATGTTGTACATCATAAAAATCAATGGTTCTTTTGCTAAGTGGTCAATATTTATTTAACTTTAGCATTGTTTAATTCAATGTATCAATTAAAGATAGTGTAATGTCTATTTGGTCCCAAGCTGCTGTTTCTGTTTGTCGTTACCTCATCTGTTTGATATCACTCATGTCTTTAAATCTCTGCTCTTTTGTCCCCTTGCATAACTCAAGGACAGAAGTAATTGACATGAAACTTTTAAAAATTAATTTCACCGCATATGCCACTAACAGAGAGTGCAAGTCCTCAGAATCATTTATAACTTCATGGTGATTGGCCCTGACAAAACAATACCTTAAAAACTTACAAAAGTAAATTATGGTCCAGGCAAATGGCTGGA
This sequence comes from Buphagus erythrorhynchus, assembly GCA_013400855.1. Classification (NCBI taxonomy): domain Eukaryota; kingdom Metazoa; phylum Chordata; class Aves; order Passeriformes; family Sturnidae; genus Buphagus; species Buphagus erythrorhynchus. The sequence goes on along the minus strand of VZTT01025489.1, from coordinate 26,232 downwards.
TGTGAGCTGGGCTCAAGGCTTGGAGAGCAGCCAGGCAAAAACAAAGTAATGTGCTTTTGATATTAATAACAGAGATGATATTGATCCACAAGCCAGTGTCACTTCTGTGCTCAGGCAAGGAGATTGCTTCAGGCATTTAGCCCACTGAAAGCCACTTTCCATGTAGGCCATTTAATTCTGTGAGTCTTTAATTATATGTAATGGAACCTAGTTAAAGGGCCAGATACCTATTTACTCATCTTGGATGTGGGCTGTGATTCAGGAAGCTGTCAAAGAGGTATATAACTCAATTCTTAGATTTCAAAAAGCAGCTGTCTTTTTGTATGTTTGTTTCATCTGTGGATTTCTTTGGCTCAGAGCCTGCTGGGAATTTGTAGGTACATGGACTCAAATTATAGGATGCTATTTTTCAGAAGACCTGATGCTAATCTTCTAATCTCTTTTTTTTTTTTTTTTTTTTTTTTTTTTTTTTTTTTTTTTTTTATTTTTCTTTTTTTTTTTTTTACACAACAAATTAGAAGAGATAAAA
>VZTT01025489.1:3080-23048 GCA_013400855.1 Buphagus erythrorhynchus | reverse complement strand
CTCCTTTCAGAGCTCAGAGGACCTTTGCTAAAATCATAAGATTTATTAATAGTGAAAGGAGAGCAAGAGTAAAATGATTGTCTGGCTAGTGGCATATCTTGAACAGGTAACTCTTCCAGAACAAGTGAACTGTCTGAAGAGTCAGTTGGAGAAAAAAAAATATTTAACAAAGAATCTTTAGTGGGAATTTTTAATAGCATTTATAAGTTACATTGTATGCAATTGTTAGGTCTTGTGCTGAAAAACTGCACAGTGATGAACGTGCAGTTGACAAACAGGGATTTCCTCAGACATCAGAAGAGTAGAAAATTCAGTAAATTAGAAAATAAATGTGTCTGAATGCAGCTCTTACTTGCCTGTTGACTCTATTCAGTATCTACTAGCATGAGTTCTGAGGAAAACAGTGTAGATGATGAGTGTCTTTCAGATGTGACAGGAGGGGTAAGGGGGGGTTCCCAATGCATCATCTCCACACCTTTCTAAATCAAATCTCTTTGATGTCATATCAAAAATCTTTATACATCACAGAAAATCCTCAGCGTCAAGAAAAGTCTCCAGAAATCCTCAACAAAGTTTAAAGCATTGATCCCATCTGTACAAAAGAGCAATAAAAATGACAATATTAATAAAAGCTAGTAAAGTTTGCCAAAGAGCTCCTGCAGAACTGTAGGAAGGCCTCAGCCTCACCATCTTTTTGGTGCTATAAATTGGTTTTCTAGGTACTTGTAAGCTGTAAATTCCTCAGATGATGGCAGTCAGACATACATACTTTGGTAAAATGTCCAGCACAATGGAACTCAAATTGCAAGCAGGCTTTGTGTATGCTAATATAAATATTATTTAACAGCTCTATGGTATCATAGAATATACCCCAGACAAAGCCTACAGAAAAAAAACATGAATCACTAGAGAAAGTGGTCTTCAAATAGAGAACATTTTTTCCCTTAGTAAGGTATTTATTCTCCTCCATTCATTAACACCCAATTAGCTCCTGAGCCCTTTCCCTAGTGCTGAGGGTTGCTTTACAACAAAACAAAACAGTATTGCAAAACAAAACCACAAAGAGCCCTAACCCCAAACAAAACTCTCAGTGTAATTAATTAATATAGAAACAGATTCACAGAAAAGCTGAAAGCACAGCCACAGAGAAATCCCCCTGAAAGCTCCTGAGACTCAGTGAAGCTGCTGCCAGCCCATGGAGGTGGTGACAGCGACCATCACACACATTTTTCTTTGCAGTTCCACTGTTACAGATTCTTTCTGCTCCAGAAGATTTCCCTGGCATTCCTGCACTGATTGAAAAGTGCCCATGAAATTAAAGCACGGATTTGTGCCAACAGGGGACTGTGCATCTGTGTGCAGCCATGAAATATTACCAAAACCCCATTTACTAATAGAGTTTAAATATTCATTTAACAAATTAAGCAGTACTTTCTCTATCAATCATAGTGTTTTCTCAATACATTCTTTGTTGTTTTCTTCGCTCTTTATTATGAAATCTTGGTCTCTACCTTATTAAAGAATTTTGTAAACAAATTACAAGAATTACTTATAAACAGCCTGATTTTAAAAGATGTAAGGATGACTGTAAAACCACTCCAGTTCTATTATCCTCCTAAAATGCACTAAATTATTTACCAAAGACAATTATGTTAAGTGAATTTATAAAGTTGTGTAAAATTAAAAGGTGATGAAGAGACAGAGAGATTTGAGACCCTCATATTTGAAGAAAATTTCTCCTTAAAAAGGCTAGGTTAAACTCCTAAAAATGTTTAATTTTGCTAATGTTCTCTAATGACACCCCCCATTAGCAAATATGCTTTTTTGGGTCCTATTTCCATAAAGAATTCACTAGAAACAGAACTAGTATTTTTTTAAAGCTCAAACACTCTCTTGAAATATTTGCGTCCCAGTTTCCCACTGGGGAGGGAGATAATATTCAGATCCTGAATGTTGACTAAAAAGAAATGGTAAAAGAGCTGACTTTTCCCCTAGTTTTTGGAAAGTGCTGTGTAAAGAACAGCCTGAAGTGTGAAAAATTGTGTGATTTTCACAATTACCTCATTGCAAACAGACGAGGATGTTAACTAGTGCTACGAAGAAAAAAATATTTTTTTCCAAAATTTCCAAAGGAATGACTTGTGGGTGTATTTATATGCTTATTTAATGTGATGGTATCTCTTTAAGTAAACTTGTCACAGAAGATTTATTTTTCTCCCCATTGTCTAAGACTCCAGCATGAGGAGCACAAAAGGTCCAGTGCCCAGGACACAAACCCTGGAGGCTTTGGCTAACAAAGGGGCTGACAAGGAGAGCCTGGGTGACAGTGAGTGAAGTGTTCACCAGATCCTTTTGTTACAGATAGCAGAAATAAAAAACAACATTTGATTCAAAGAAATTAGGAATTATGTGAGCAGCCAAACCACTGAAATTGCAGTGTCCGAGTGCTGGGAAAGGTGGTGGATATCAACCATTAATTATTTCCAAATACATTCTCAAATATCTAGAAACAATGACTCAATTTTATGCCACTTTTACAGAAACCTGTTTCATTATTTTCTTACTTTTTTTTTTTTAGTTTTTTTCATCATTCTCTTCTGCTTAATGAATACATGGATTTTGAATTTTAGGCGAATAGTCCTTGCAGNGCTTAATGAATACATGGATTTTGAATTTTAGGTGAATAGTCCTTGCAGCTGAACACAAAGGGGAAATGATGCAGACAGCATTATGGTCTTGCTTCCTCTTTTTGCATTAGTGTGGAAATGATATGCAGCAGGGATTATGCTTTGTTTAAAGCTGTGCCTCTGTCTCTAAAAGAATATATTATACAAATCTTCTAATGTTGTTGAAATTCCCCAAAACTTGATTGTGTCAGACATAATGTGGCAATGAGGTTCTTATCCCTACCTTATACCGAATAAATATCTAATATCAGAGAGTATAACCTTGGAAAAGTATCCACCAGGGAATATCCCTGCTGTCAATAATTCATCGTGCTGGTGGTGGGAAGGTGCATTCAGTGAGCCCCTGACATTGCACAGAATTCATTAATACAGCTTGAGGAGTGGGGGGGAAGGAGAGAGCACAGGGGGACTGACTTCCCTTCAGGCCCATTAGAAAAAAAAAAAAAAATACACCTCAGAATTATTCAAAGTAGCAAACCAAACCAAACAGAAAGCAAACCAAACGAGGCTCCCTCCTCACCAATTCCATAATCAGAATTATTTGAGTGAGGGCATGTGGAATACAAATCTTTACACGTGCACATGAGGCAGGGATTTGTTTTCCATCCTCCAGCTGTGAGACACAGGCTGAGCTCCACTGACCCAGCACTGCTGAGAATCAGAAGGAGCAGCTGATGAACGANGATTGCTTATTTTCACCAGCATAAAGAACATTTTTTATTCAGAAGTAAAAATAAAATGTCAGAATTTATTTACTGTTATTAAGCACATGTATTTAACCAGAAACGCCCACCATATGACAGAAGCTGAGCAAACTGGGAATAGTTTTCTGTGAAATTTTAGAAGCTTGAGGGAGAAGTGCAAAATTTCCAAAAAGTGATGAAGGAGCTCACTCTGGGGAAAAAAGATGGTTCTCTTCAGATGGTTGACCAAACTCTTAATTTGTTATGCCAAATGAACCAAATTCAAAAGCTAATAGAAACATATTAAGCAGGCTTAATGAAGTAAAACAAAACACTTCTTTAATACCANTATCATAATTACGATTTTTATCATTATGATTTAGAGCCAATGCATGTATTTATGGTCATTTTTGATCTCTGAACATTAGGAAAAGCATTCACATTAATACTTCAGAGATATGTTCTATTAAAAGATCTATTAAAAGATCATCCATATGATCTCAAAGAATGCATGGGAACCCAGAGGTTTTATGCTTCATTGTGTTTCTCCCTAGTTCTCTTTGGCTTGGTTTTCATGCAAAGCTTAAAAGGTGTAAAAACTGGAATATTAACAAAGAAAAAAAATGAGCAGCAAAGCTGCCAATACCCTTTAAAATAATTTCTTAGGTCGTTCTTTGAGTAACAGGTGAAGAAAAAGTTCTCAGTGGAATAAAATACAAGTGCAGCAGAATGCACTGTGTGAATGCACAGGTACTCACAGTGAGAGGTCTGGGGTCTGTGAATCTGTGAATCTGGTTTATCAGCTCAATTTGCACCAATTATTTTAGGACTGCTATCTTGAATAATACACTTTTTGCTGGCAGCTGCAATTGCTAAGGATGCCTTTTGCACGAATGAGGTGACAAAATGCATCTGTCAGGCATCTATGCACAGAAAGAATTACTGGCAGTGATACAAATGTTTAGGAAAAACTTTGTCCATCTTGTCTGGGTGCAAACAGAGGCAAAGCAGGGGGACCTAGAGCAGGCTGGTCTGGGCAGTGTCCAGTCAGCTTTTATCTTGTTCTCTTTTATTTGTGTAATTTAATCTGTTCATGAGGCACAGCACTGCTTGAAACCACGACAGTCTTGTCCTTGGAAGTTCTGACTGGAGAACATCTTCAGCATAACTGGTGTGAAAGCTCTGCAAATCCTACTGCTCAATAACAAAAAAACCCAAAGAGAACATGAGTGCTTATCCCATACTGTGCAGAGGCTGTATCCATATCCACAATTACTGCTGGACTTCTGGAGCAAAAGAATTTATGAACCAGTTCAGCCTCAGTAGCAAGCCAGTCACTTAATGATGAAGACTCAAAAACTAGAATTATACAAAAAGTTTCCACGAGGATGTTTTTCCCTTTTGTGATTTGATAAAACTCTACCTTTCCTTCTTACTAATGATAATTTTTCCATGGGTATTGGAGAAATGGAACTTTATGTGGATGATTTATCATTGAAAAACAAACTGAAATTCACAGAGACATTTGTAGAAACAAACATAGGATTTCCATGAGCAAGAAACTCTTACTGGGAACTATTTTGTGCTTATCTAGTAAAACACAACATTAATTTTATGTCAGACAATAATTTCAATCGCAGATAAACTTTACAGGTCAAACTTGATGGTTTGTTCTCAAGGCTGATAAAAACATTAGGAAAATATTTTCAAGGAAAAGTGTTACATAGGTATGATTTTTAGCAAATCATCATCTGCTCATAGGTATGATCCAGACAGAAGTAAAGATTAAATACTTAAATTACTCACTGTGATGTATTTTTTCATTTTCAAAGAAACCATGATTGATATTAAATAGAAAACTGTAAATTTTGCCTACAATGGCAGAATTCAGGTCATTAAAATAATATATAACTGGCCAAGAAATGCAGTTATGCAGGAACTTTCCCTAATTTACATGTTCTTTGCAACAAAACATGCAGGGGCCCACGTTATAGAATCTGTACACATTTGCACAAGCTGTTCCATTGTGGTGCATGTTTGTATATGTCTTTCTGAAACAGCTTTCATGATTGAAAATCATTTTATTTGCAGCATGCAGGTTACCAGTGTTGTGCTGTATCTGCCTTAATTATTACATAAAGCTATGAAATAGTTAAATGTCTCTGCCATACAGCAGATTTGTTGATAAATGACACATACAGAAGAAGGGAGTCACAGAATTACAGAGTGTTTGAGAGGATTTACAGAAACACTCCTAAAGAGCTGGCTGATTCCTGACTAAATACCTGAAGTACCTTAAGAGAAAGGATTTCTTAGAAATGCTTCAGGTGGTGCTACTTTAAATGAACAGTTTTTCCTAATATTACTCATCTTTGTTGTTGAAATTTCTTACTGAAATGGGACAAAACCAAGAGTTACATCCAGGACTCGTATTTGCAATACAACACATGAATATATTCACTTCAGAGGTAATACTGAGGCAGTTTTCCAACAGAACTTGGAACAAACATGCATAACAAAAACTGAGCTTTTCTTGAAACCTTTTCTTGGAACGGCATTTCTTCTCTTCTTTCTTTCTCTTTAGAATTCAGGAGTTTGGAAATCCATCCTGCATCTTTTGCAATATGCAGGTTATTTGCTGCCAGCTGAACAGAAGGCCCAATCAGCATACATAAACCCTGCCCCTGAGCAGGCTGTACTGCTTTATACAGAGATCAGGATTGCTTTGAATTACACATGCAATCAGAACATTTCATAGGGCAAATTGTGGTCATTTTGACAACTATACAGCAAGCTTAATTTCGGTCCAAATATACATGATATTCAGAAATACAATGAGGTAATTTAACGTTTTAAAAGGGGAGGATATGGTATAAATTAGTAGAAAAATCATGACACTTACAAACTTGTTCTAAAGATGTATTGTTCCTTTTTCTTTAGGAATAAAACTCCACCCCCACAAAAGAAAAACCAACACCATACCACCCCCAAACCACTAATTTCTATTAAGAATAAATTAGCCACTAAAGAAGAATTCCACTGATATACAATTCGTACCAGAAATCCATTTTAAACTTGGAAAAGGAAGGCAGGGAAAAGAGGGAAAGAAAGTAGGAGGAAGAGAATTATCAACCCTGTTTTCAGCACAAATCCAAAATATAGTCACATACTAGCCACTGAGAAGAAAATTAACTTCACCTCAGCCAAAAGCAGCCCATATAAATGCTGGATCAGTAAGAGATCAAATGCCAGAGAAGAATATGTAAGAAAGGACATATTGATTCCTAGGACTCACCATGTCCTTTAACAATGCTAAGGCTGCCTCAACTGCACAGCTCTCCTATGAGAAACATCAATGGTTTTTCATTAATTTCTGCTACAGTCTGTCACTTACCCAGTGTCTCATTTCAATTAAAGGTTTGTGTTGAAACACATAAAAACCTAAACTTGTTTTATAAAACTTGTTCTCTGGAATTATGGAAAAAATTTCACATTTTGATTGATAGCAACATCATCACCGTAGTCTGATTTATCACTCATCACTTTATTCTCCTGCCAAAAAGCCACTCCTTTCCAAACATTTACTACCTGACCTTTTCATAGCCACCCTGACAAATTTTTAGATTTCTGTATTCCTTAAAATATACCATGATAGTAGCTGGAATCTTCTAATTTCTTTAAACTGTGTCTTCCCAATTATTTATTTAAGAGCTGTGTAGATAAGCTCTCCATTCTCACCTAGATCAGTGATAAGAGAGGAAATGGCCTTTTTAGAGTGTCTCTGCTTTTTAAAGCAGATAGAAATAATAAGGTTGACAAAGAAAAAAGGAAAATTAGGCATTATGAGGGTAATAACTTAGAAAGTGTCAGATTCAGAATAATTGAATCCAATGACATTTAATGCTATGGAAAACAATAGCAGCAGCCCAGCCGCCCATCTGATTCATGTCTAGTTCATGTTTAACAAAACAAGGCTAAGGGTCATGCAGTCATGAGTCCCATAAATAACCTGTTAATGGGATTTCCAAACAAGCTGTCCTCAAAATGGTTTTTTGTCTCACAGAAAGAATATTAAAATGCAAATGGATTCGGGCTGTGTCCTCATAAACAACCATGTTCATTTAACCTCTGACCTCGACGTTTAACTGCCCATTCCAGCAATTTGTATGGTATTAGCCACAGCATGCCACTCCAAAGTGCTAACTTTGAGAAGAGAGGACTAAATGAAGAAGTTACTATCTGTGATGCCCAGTTAACCATCTCAAACTGACTTCATAGGCATAAAAATATTATTTTAAAACTTTCTTTTCATTAGTTGACTATTTTTTTTTCTGCTACAGGGGAAAAAGGGTGCCAAGAAAGGTGCTCTGAAATATTACTGATTGCATAGTGCTGTGTGCCAGCTCAGCAGAAGATCAGCTGGAGAGTTTGGCAGATTTTCTGCCAAAAGTCACCTGCCTTCACCTGCCTGCTCCCCTTGGCCAGCTGCCAGGACTCCTTGGTGAAGCATTTTGTATCCTACAGCACCCTGGCCAGATTTTCTCAACCCTTTTCTGCAGCAGGATATTCCAGCCATTCATTCCCTGCAGAATCTTCAGTCATGCTTTTAGAAGAATGTGGGTCTTTTTCCTACAATATTAAAAGGAGCCCACCTGCCTGACATGGATAATGAAAAAAAATCATTCCTTGTTCAAATTCAACCACTTTTCTCCTACCTAATACTCCTCATGATTCTCAAGGGGAGACCTTCAAATGGCCTAGGGGATCTTGCCTGACCATGGAAAATGTCAAATTAAAACAACAACAACAAGCAAAATATCTGGTAACTGTTCCCAGTTAACAGCATCATGAAAATCACAGTAAATACCCACTCAAACTAAATTAATGTATGAGGGTTGCTCTTAACAACTTGGTTTTAAAGGAAGCAATTAATTCTTCTTTGAAAGCACATGACTTCTGAGAAAAGGGTGAGAGTCCCTTTGTAGTGGACTGTATGTTCCAGAGGAAAAGGAATAGTTGGGGTGTCAGAGTACTCTTACCTGACTGGGGGTCTATATTTTTGATCACAGAATTTCTATTCCAAAATACTCATAGTACTTCAGAGTTCATTAGGAATTTGTAAATTCTAGAGAAAACTGCCACAGCTGAGAATGGATCTAAAAGTTTCAAAGTTTGCTGCACAACATTGAAGAGAAGGAAACAATCTGAACTAACAGTGCTTAGAAAGGAATGATTATTTTCATGTTTGCTAAATTGGACCATGCCCAATGGTATTCTCAGTTGATTATTCACCTGGACTAATTTTTCATATCAGTTTTGGATTTTGTTTTTCCAATAAGTAAATCCCTTCCTTGAAATAGTTTTCAGGGGCACAGTTTCAGGTACTGCTCATTTCAGGTCACTGATTTGTCTTATTTTGATTTGTCCTATTTTGATTTGTCTTACATTGCTCACACTGATTGGCAGTAAAGTCTCTGAACACCAGTCTCAGCTGCTAACACTATTCTGGAGGTGTCCACTTTCTTGTCCAAGAAAACTCTAGGTGATAACTTCTGTCCTAGAAGAGGTGATAACAGGTCTTTTTATCTCATACCTTATTAGCTTGTAATTTTCTTTTTCCACATTAAATTCTGAAGGAAAATAGAGAAGAGGGCTTAGACTGTTCAGTGACCCTCCCAGCATGGTGTGTTTTAAAGATTTATGTTTCCTTAGCCACACCACCAACTTACAGAGGACCACTCCTTAAAAGTTAAACCTAAGGCCAGGAACGTTAGAACTGCAAACTACTTTTTTTTTTTTTCTGAAACAGGCTGAAAGCCGAGTCATTAATGCTGCGATCAGTCTAATCCAGAGCATTTGTTGCTGCTAATTATTACAGACAAGCCTCTTTATTGAACCACATCCTTTTATCAGCATTAGGATGCATGAGCCGAGGCTGTTGTTTTAAACGCACTCATTAACCACACAAATCAGCCCTGTTGACAGAGCGCTTTTGAATTAAGCATCAGACTGTAGTCATTGGACAAGGAGCAATTTATAATGCCATTAGCAACACTTGCGAAGGTTACAGGCATCAAAAATTGTTCAGCCATAATTATTCTTAATGGATACAAGGAATAAACTGACGCAGGACAGCTTTTTCATTACCTTTCAATCAAGCCTGATGGCTTTGAGAAATGTACAGTAAATGCATTTTGGGGAGAAATAATGATGTTGCAGCACCTTTCACTGGAAAATGCTCTCAGTTCAGAACTTAACTTTTAATAACGTTAATTTGATATAATTAAAAAATATGATTTGCTCTGAAGATTTTGCAACGAATTGTTCTGGCAGCTGTTTAACCATTTTTCAAATGTTCATCCCAAACACAAAAAGAGAAGAAGATAAAAATCTTCAGATGCTTGGGATTCTCATGAAAAGCATTAGACTTTCAGTTTCCTAAATCCAGAGTAATGAGGACAGATTTTTTAAAGTGAACTCAGAGCACCTAGAGAATGAAAGAAATTTTATAAAGTTTAACTACCCCAAAAAGGCATCAGCACGTACACAACATTCTCCATGAAATTCAGTCATAGATTCAAAACCAGGTGATCTATCACTTTCTCAAAGGTAAAATGTGAAAAAATAATAAAAAAAACCCAGAAAACCCACAAACAAACAATCAAAAAAACCCAACAAAACAATACAAAGACTTAACTTAGTTTTAAACTCAGTTTGATGCATTTAGAATCACGTTACCCTATTTCTAAGAACAGAACACCTTCATAAATCAATCCTTACTTCATAACCCATCACAGCTGCTATTAACAGTCCATGTTTGTCAGGAGTACCTTCTTTTTGCAACAAGAATCTTTCCAGACAGATTGAAGATTTTGGCCAAATGGACTATTAGTCACATCTAAGTCAAGCCTTAAAACCAATCAGAAAGTCTTCTGGTCTCTAGCACTGCACTGTGTTTTAGCTTATAGGTTTCCATATTTTTACTCTGAGATCTTTTCACTATCTTTTCCTTATACTTATGCATATAAAAGAAAAGAGATAATCATAAAAATTACTCTAAGAAAAAGCAAGAATGTGGTTTACTGTCCTTAGTCATTCTGTGCTTGTCAGATTGCAGGTCAGGATAGAAATGTAGCAGGACCTCTGCTGCTAAAGCAAATTTCAAATTTGAAATTGGTGGATGCCAATGCAAATTATAAAACAAAGTAGGATGTCATATTGTACCAGAATGGGAGTTCAAGGGTGACTTCATATACAAGTAAATTTCAGCAGTAGTTGTACCAAATTTTATCATACAACTTGTGCTATTTTGTACTGTGTTTAATCATAAATACTAGGACCTGATTATTAAATAGAGTAATATTCCTCAAAAGAAAATATTTCTAGCATGCACACTTGAAAATGACAGAAAACAATGGGTGCAAATATGGGCAGTTCAAAAAAAACAGAATGCCAACAAGATATCTAAAGTTGCTGTATTTTTGAAAATATACATATTCCCAAGAAATCTTATGATTTTTTTATCCAGTGTATAACACTAAAGCAAATTTTGGTGAAAAAAGTTGCCACTGCAATTACCCTTGCAATGCTCTACACCAGTAATGGTGGCTGCAAAGCAGATACAAAAACCTTATCTGTCTGTGCCTGTTAAAAAATACTACCACCTTGTTAAAGGTTAACAGCACAGGAAAATTATTCAGGGGAAGCTCTGACTCCTACTTCAGTTCTTCTTACTGTTGCTTTACTCATATAATCATAATCTTGAATATCTACAATGTTCTAATGCAAAGATGCACTGGAGGGGAGAAGAGGTAAAACTCATATTCAGGGATTTACAGAGGAAGGAAGAAGAAACAAGCAGAACATAGACCCACACTGGAGAAGGATAAATTGCTCAGAATCTAACAAAATGTGTTTTGCTTGGTTTGTAGAGGTCATGTGTATGATGATATCAAATCCATCCCTCCCTTGATCTTCTCCTTTCCCATTCTGGTATTATCCCACACTTACCCAACTGACTCCCAAATTCCCAATTTTATTTTCCCTAGGCTGCAAAACCTGAGGTTTATGCTCAGCCCAGTGAGCCTCTTTTCTGATGCCACACATGCTTTCACTGATTATTTCTCTAAGAATTCTTTCTCTAACAGACAGATGAATTTCTAAGAGCAACACTGAAATTAGACTGAAATCTTACTGCATATATCATTGAAAGACCAGCAATGATCTTTGCTGTTTTTTCTCTATTTTTAGAATAATCCATCCCACTTCTTAATGACTGACCTTGAAATTACTCCTCGAGGACACTATAGGAGTTTATGTTTCCTTTTTTCAGGTGTCCAACTCTGTGCAGCACAGTTCCAATCACATTCACAAGTACTACAATTCTGAATTAGCAACATGGTCTGGCAGCTGTCCCTCTGCTACGAAATCATTTAACTAAAATGATACACTTAATGGCATTAAATCAAGGTAGAGGGAGCAAAATTCTCCCATTTTTTACTAAACACACATGCTTACATACATACATATATTATACATACATACATACATAACGAAGTCTTGGTAAGTGAGCCATTAGCTCGACCACCCTCACTTTGCATCTAGATTGCAGATTGATGACAGTTTGGAATTAATCTAAATATACAAAAAAAAAAAAATGTATCTGCCCCACAAAGCTACAGGAAAGAGCGTGAAAACTTTGGTCAGACATGATGCCTCTACTCAGTTTGAACAAAACCTGCAGAACCAAGGACTAATCTTGATCTTGCAGCTTTAGTAGGTCCCTGCAAAGATGTACTCACATGAATCACAGAGTCACAGAACAGTTTGGGATGGAAGGGATCTTAAAGCTCATCCAGTGCCACCCCCTGCCATGGGCAGGGACACCTCCCACTGTCCCAGGCTGCTCCAAGCCCTGTCCAACCTGGCCTTGGGCACTGCCAGGGGCAGCCACAGCTGCTCTGGGCACCCTGTGCCAGGGCCTCCCAAGGAAGAATTTCTTCCTAATGTCTGAAACTGTCAGCTGAAGCCATTCCTCCTTATCCTCTTACTACTTTTGTAAATAATCTCTCTATCTTTCTTGGAGGCTTCCTTCAGGGATTTAATGTACCTTCAGGTACATGAACCTGACTTTCAGCTCCATAATCAACTATGATTTTGTTCTTTATAAAAAAGTGCTTTCCAAAGACTGATTCAGAACTTTTAAAATCCGTATTTATAGTGATTTAAATCATCAAGTGTAGAGGATTCATCCTTTCACCATCATGTGTTCATCTTCACCAGACAGTTCTCTTATACCTAGTCTCATTTCCTACACCTAGTCTCTTACTTAGTACACCTAGGAAAGTATACCTATAGGAAACTATACCTAGTGTACTTTCCTATACTTAGTCTCTTTTCCAGCCTCACCATCATACTTGGCTGCCTGAAAAACAAGGCAGCTGCTTCCCATCTCTCTTTTGCATGTTAATTAAAAGACAAGCATTGAACGTGGAGTAACAGGATTACTTTGAATAATTGCCCTGGTTGAGTTTATCTAGTAAAACTGAAGATGACCCTCGGTGGAAGAGCCAAATGGTTTTTAATTTAGGAAGCTCATTTCAGGTTTATCTACATCTTTTAAAATATTCCTTCTTTTAATAAAATAAATTATGTAGTCCAGTTGCAATAATAATGTAATATCTGATTCTAATGTTATCTTCAGCTTCTAACAATGGATGGGATAGAGGTCCTGCTCCAGTCTATCAGAAGAATGTAATGACCATTAAAAGGCAAGCAGAGATTTGTATCACTCAGTTGTTCAGTGTCATTGTTCCAGTCTCCACAGTGGAGAAACAGCACATTTCTTTTAAGTAAAATATTGCTGGGAACTCACTGCTTCAGCAATTACCTCTGAAACACATTGTTTTCTCAAAGCCATTAACATGTCAGATCATGGCAGTGCTTGACATTCAAACACGCCTTGGAGGGCTGCAATTCAATTTAAGGATCACCTCCTCTGAGCAGGCTAACCTGCAAATTTCACAAAATCTGAGAGAAATTCTCAGGGCACATTTTGATCATGCTGCTTCCTAAATTAAAAACAAAACTGTAAGTGTTAAACATCTTTAACAAGGCATTAAACCTCAGCCATAATCTAAGAGGGGTCCCTTAATGAGTAATGACATATGTTGTGAAGGCAGTTATCTCCTAAGCTCAGTGCTGAGCAGTACAATGGAATGGCACAGTGTGCAGAAGGGATGTATCATCACTAATGAGAGGATAATTTGAAGCTCCTCTTCTGAGAACCCCAGAGGAGACTTCAGGATGGAGGATGGAGAAGGATGCAACACTCCCTCTTATCACACACTTCAAAGAAGAATGGGAAGTGACAATGTGGCAGAGCAAAAGCTGAGACAGAAAGAGAAAATGGCCTTGGACATTGGGAGACTCCCTGAAAGGGTTACCTTCCTTTGCTCCCCCAAAAGTCGTGGTGCAGAGTATTCTGTCTCCTCACTCTTTTCCACCCAGCTGACCACTAAGGGCACCCTGGACATTGCTGTGCTAAGCAGGAGTGTGGCAGGGGTGTGGGGCTCCTGGGAACAGAGAGCACACTGCAAAAGGAGTTGAGGTCAGGAAGAAGGCCAACAAGTGGTGAGCTAGAGCCATGCTCAAAGGCAGAAGAAGAATCCAACTCCTCTTTTACAAAAAAAAAAAAGAAGTAAAAAGAGAAAACTCTTCAACCAAAGCTGATATTCAAACCAAAACCTGCCTATGATTTTACGCACCCATGCAAAATCACCTTTCCCTGCCCAGCATCTTTTTTACTCTGCTGTTCTTCTGATTGATTGTTTTCCTGTTTTTAAGACCTATCTTCAGCAATTTAAAAGGAAAGCTGCTGAAGACACTTGTAAATGCTTCTTGAAAAAGCCTCTATTTGGTGACAGAGTAGTATTTAATAATCATCAATATGAAATGCGTAGCTCAGCCCTCCTCCCTTGACCCTTCCCCTCATGTAAAGACATCTGCAAATTAAGTGAATAACAATCAATTTGAGATGTTGCCATTTGCTGAAGCAGGCATTACTGGTTTCTACCTGCATCTAAATCAAGGCAACTGCTTCCAGAGACAGTGATGACTTGACATTACATTGCAAAAATTATGAAAAGTATCAGAGCTTTGGTGAGCCTGTATTGTGATTACTAGACTGCAGTTGTTGAAGTCATAAATCTGCAGCACCTGGAGCTCTGTTGAGAAGGTCTTTTAGATGAAGCCCAGATAACAGCCTGTCCCTGGCAGTGGGCAATATTTTTTTTTAATTCAAATTTTTATTCTTAAGCAGGAATATCAGAACAGGCCTATTATCTGGTGATTCTTTGCCTGAATTTGTCCCCACCTTCTAATATTTAGTAGCCAGGGGCTTCTGGAGCCCAAGGTCACGTGTGAAAAAGTTCTGCAGCTCTCTTGATCTTGTACATGTAATTTACCCTTCATGCCATGCCCTGCAGATTGCTCATGGACACGAGCAGCACACAGCCAATCTTTTCCAGCTGATGCCTCTGCTGATGCCTCTGTTTCTGCTGATGCCTCCTCTGGGCTCACTCTGCCATTTCTCACACAAAAGCAGTGTAAACCCCTCTCTAGCATTGGTGTCATACACTGCTTTCTCCCAGTTCTACCATGTGCTTTTTAGACAGGGTCTTTAAAACTGTGTAATATTTACAATGCTGGAAGCCATAGACTTATACTTTGTTATAACAACCCTTTTCCACTTTGCTATTTCTTCCCCAACCATTTCAAGCATTCATATTCCTTTCTTTTGGCAACTGTCAATTACTGATTTGACATTTCACAGATGCTAAGATAGCTCCAACATCTCAGTCCTTGGCAATAGCACACAGCTCAGAGCACAGCACTTTTAATGTAGAGTTAGGATTTTCTTTTTTAAACTTATCACTTCAAAAATTAATCTTAATTGATTTAAAAACTGCAATACCTTGGGTTTGGGGTGATTACATGTAATTCAGACTCCAAACTTATGCTATTGACCAAAAGATCTTCACCTCTGTTTATGTTTTGGGGTTTATTTTTATTTCCCCCTGGTCACCTGATTCCCCAGTTTCCTAGATGACTGCCCTACTTTAAGCAAGGAGGAGGAACCTCTTATTTTCCCTGTGGTATACAGCCTTAACTCCCCTCCCAAGTGGAGAAACAGCAGGGGGGCTTAAACACTCATGGGGGCAGAAAAAATGACAAGAAAACCATCTTTGTTCCAGCAATACAGTATGAGGTCACGTTACTATGGCAGCATGAACCATTTCCCCTCTTTCTAGCTAGCAGAACTTTGCCCATAGTTTATTCCCTGGGAAGCCTAATCCAGAGTTCAGGCTGGGGGTGGGGAGAGTGGGTTTAGAGGTCAACAGCAATGTGACAATAGCCCAGTCAAGAGAAAAGAAAGCTGTGATACAGAAGAACCAAAGAGTCGGTTCACCAATCGCTGGGGGCTGGCTCGCACAGAGAGGTTGGAATTCATCCCCTCACTCCAGTCCAAAGTTCCTGATTTAGCTGTTCTGTGCTCAGCATACAGAGAGCCTGAATGATGAACAATAAAGATGACAGGACAGCAAACAGTAACAGATGAGAAGACAGTGCTGACAAGAAAACTGGAGCATGTGCCCAGTGCTGTATTGTATTTATTGGCTAAACTACTGTTATATTTGCAGGCATCTTAGACTAATGCCATTAATTTTCCTGCTTCATTCCTTACAGCTGTTAATAACATATTAACAGGATATAACTTCTCCACACAGGGGCTGCAAGCAGAGAAGAGGGAGTTTCTGAATAAGATCTACATGATGCATGCACCCCTGTGTGTGTAAATGCTCCCACAAAAAGGGACAAACATAGACTCTAAAATATTATAAAAGAGCAAGAGGTAAAATTTACATGTGAGTTAAAGCACTAGCTTCATAATACTTGAAAAAAAAGAAGGAATCGTGATTGCTTTTCTTTCACTTGGCAGTCTAGGGAAAAAGAAAAGACAGACAAGAAAGTAAAGAAGTTCACTATTAAAACTGGCAAGAACAAAGATCTGTGAGATAAAGGTTCTCAAGTTTCACTGGTCTCTACACTACAATCCTGAGAAATATTTATAAGGAAATCTGGAATTCCAACAGCAACACAGAAGGTGCAAATGACTCAGGGAAAACAGCATGTAAGACACCAAAGTGAGCAACTATTTCTTAAATATTCACAGATATGATTAGCTCAGTTGATCAGAGCATGGTGCTAACAATGCCAAGGTTGTGGGTTTGATCCCCACATGGGCCATTCACTTAAGAGCTGGACTCAATGATACTTGTGAGTCCCTTTTAATTCAGAATATTCTGTGATTATTTTATGGAACTTCTGTGATTATTAGTCCAAACCACAAGATTTACTTTTCTCTTAAACAGGGCCACAAATATTTTCATCATCCAAGGTCTGAAATATCTTTTAAATCCAGCAGCATGTCACTGAACACTTGAAATGATGAAAAGAATTCTACTAATACCCCAAATATGTGGGCATATCCTTAGCTAACAGCCCATGGGCAGTGCTCTATTTCTGGACAAGGGGGAATTGCTACTACATTACACTAAAAAACATTTCCAATTAAGGAGGAAAGTAATGTAAGACAAATTAAATACAGTAAGGAGCTGCTGCTGAAAAGCACTACATTTATTAAGATAAGACACTGTAGAACTGTCCACTTATGGTGCAACAGTGATTTAAAAGACCACTCTGGTCTCACAGAAGCTCAGATACTTAATTTAGGCCTTTCAGCAGCTCACATTACAAGGACTTCTTCTACCCCTCCTCCAATATGATTCCTTCAATGTGTGACAATAAGGCTCATGTACATGAAGGTATCCATTGCACAGCTTGAATTAAGCCATTTAACCTCCACTGAAATCCCATCAAGAAAAATCAATCCATACTCAGCTTTATACTACAGAAACTAAAGCATGATTGGTACCTGAGCTAGACAGCCTTAAATTATATCAGGTACATCTACATTGTACTGTAATCATTTCTGTGACTGCAGGGTAGACATCTGTAGCCTCTGGAGAATTACTGTCAAGGCCTCAAGAAAAACCTGTCCAATGCTTTTCTGTGGCAGATTAATGCAATGAGGGATTTTCCCAGAGAGAAAGCTGCAGGTGTGTAAACTGACATAGTTCCTGGAAAAACCTAACATGCACACCTTATTTCCCTATCTGTAATGTGAAGACTGACTAGTCCTGTCCTATTAGAAAGAGCTGGCAGCTAGAGAGATTTACAGACATTATTCCTCTTGCCACACATAAGGTAGGATGATATGGGATGAAAGGATCTTGCAGCCTATTCCACAGGAAGCACCAAATTTACAAAGGGAAGTGGAAATACATCCCTGTTTCACACTTCAGCACTAATATTGTCATTTACAGCACAGCTGCAGTAATGGACATATGCTAAATGCATAACAGAAGGATTGAATTGGCCAAAACACTGTCTGAATAAGTTTAAAATCTCTCTCTGGTCAAGACAAACTAAAGATAAATGATGTAAGTCTGGGGCCAAATTATCTTCAGAAGGATCAGATTTATTTACTGAACATGCAGGATGCCTAGAAGTCAGCAGGAAGCATTTATTGATTAGCCATCGACAGCACTGTGTCACCCAAGTGCACCATATTATTGAATATGTTTACTTGGTCAATGTGCATCTCTAAGCTACTGTCTCCTACAAGTGAACAGTATAATGGCTTTTGGAGAGAAGCAGGACTGGAGAATATAAAGACATAAAAAGTCTCCCTGACAAAGGGCTCAGGGCAGCTGTGTTCAATTCCTAAATTGAGAGAAGCAGAGATAATCCACTAATCCTGAATGGAGCAGCATAGATCATGCCTGCCACCCAAGCACCAGGAAAGATTTCTGTGCAAGAAAAGAAGCACCCTTCCCTTTGACATGAGAGGTCATGGGTGGTTTTTCATCTGGTGCTCTCTGGGAGTAGTGCTGCTTTTCATCGTGGTCATTCTTTTCCATTGCAGGATGAGTCTGCTGTTTTCTGAGAAGGATTTGCTTTCAATTTCTCTCTAATTATAAGGAATACAGATTTAGAGGAAATGAAGCAGTCTGGTACTCTAAGAGCTTGTTTTCAGCTTTTTGTTGCATTCTGAAGTAATTTTGCTACTTTGCATTTTAATAGGTAAATTATGTCAAACTGATCCGTTCTTAAGGATGGGCAAAGTTACCTAAACATGTATTAAGCACCTGAGGTAAGAACCTGCTTTAGCTGTTGTTATAAGTCCAACAAAATCTTCAAATACTCTGCTAGGTTTGATATAATTAATGCAGAAATCCCTTTTTCTGGTGGGCACTTCTCAGTTTCATTTCTGTGCTACAGTATTAAACAGGCTTAGTGACACAGTAATACTGAGTGTTCCACTTGGAAATCGAAACTTGATGTTCTAAGGCAATTGTCTGCATCTCTCAGGTGGCTGAGTCATTGCTCACCTGTAAAAGCTTACAGCAGGTATATTCTATTTAATCAATTAGAATTAAGCAAGAGTGTCAGGTGGGGCAGATTCACAGAAACAGGGAATTACTTGGGTTGGAAGGGATCCCCCAAAGATAATTTAGTTTCAACCAGCCCCTGCCATGGGCAGGAACACCTTCCACTATCCCAGGTTGTCCCAAGCCCTGTCCAGCCTGGCCTTGGACACTTCCAGGGATGGGGCAGCCACAGCTTCCCTCTGACCAAAGAATTTCTCATAACATCTAATTCAAATCTCTCCTTTTTATTTGTTTTAAAACCATTCTCCATTGTTCTGTCACTATCTGCCCATGTAAAAAGTTTCTCTCCCTCCTTTTCACAAGCCCTGTTGAAGTGCTGGCAGGCTGTGATGAAGTCTTCCCAGAGCCTTCTCTTCTCCATCCCTAGTTCTCTCAGCCTGTCTTCATAGCAGAGATGCTCCAGCCCTCTGATCATCTTTGAGGCCCTCATCAAAGACTTAAAAATATTTTTATTAGCAGCAAGAACCTTTTTTCTAGGAAAAGAGCTTGGCTTTTTTTCTTTTTCTTAAAAAAAAAATATAAAGTTATCCTTGCTTTCACCACCTGCAGACAGTCCTGGGAACTGACCAAGAGTCTGAGGGTTGCATTTAATTTGCATAAATCAGAGCTGATTACAGTTACTTTCCTCATTAATACACTGAGTACTGATTAATAATCGGCAATAGACAGAATGTAGTGATGCATTTGCCAGGGCCTGAATGCAGCTTGATGCCAGACATGTTTCTAAAAACAAAACTCCTGTTCCACAATGCTCCTGCTCAACACACAAAGGACAACCAATCTACATCACAATGCAGTCTTTGTTCTGAAAGGAAGAGAAAGTCCTGAGAGTTTCCTTAGTTCCTAGGTCATATCTTTATTTTAAACCCTGGTGGGAGGGTGCAGAGATGTGAGTTACTTTTGTGGCCCCTGTCTCATTCCATGCAGATGCTTCAAGCACAACTCCACACCCTTTACTGCTGTAGTTGTGGGTCCTGTTGATGCCTTAGGATTTCAGCTTTTATATTTTTCATCTATTTGTAA
>VZTT01025488.1:15478-36585 GCA_013400855.1 Buphagus erythrorhynchus | reverse complement strand
GAGAAGACACAGACAAACAAGGTGCTGTTTTGTGGAGCTGGAAAAAAGTCCAAAAAAGTAACATTTCAATGTCTAAACTATGACTGTAGAAATCAGTGACATCATGTCTTACTTATTCCCTTTTAGCCATCTCTACTTCATCTGGAATACATGATTTGCTACCTGGCCTTTTCATTTGCAGGTTCTCTTGTCCTAACCTAAGGAAATGAGAGCACCAGATGCCTTTTAGCCTCCTTACTTATCTAAAGCTACATTTTAAAGAAAAAAACCCTATTTTGGGTCAAAATGCTATAATGATAATATTTAATCTAGAAAATTGCCATCTGTGGCAAACTTGCTCTGTGCTTTTCATCACCAAATGGAAAATGTCATTAAACAATTTTCCTTATTCTTTGATATTTTTTTAACAAAATCTTGATTTGAATTTGGATTCATTTTGCATTGACATTTCAAAGTAGTAGATGGAGAGCATTTTCAGTACTAGAGTTATAATTTACTCTGGATGCTGTTACAGATTTTTTGTATCAGAAACTTGGTTTACAGAAAATACTTCAAGGCTTTACATTTGCCGTGCAGTCTTCTTGGCTGTGCAAGAGTTACTGATACCCATAAGACTCCTCCCAGGGCAGAAATGTGCATTCACAGCACTGCTGTCTGCAGTGGCAGACACAGGTCTTGCTCTTCGGCATAAGAAGAGTAAGATTTTCTTTGTTTCTTCTTTTATTTTGCAATTCAGATCATGGTTTGTATTGTTTCAAACCCTTCATTTAAGCTGTACTCAAATCCTCAGGAAAAAAAACTTTATTCACAAGTCAAATGAAGGGATTTTCTCTGGGGACTATGCTCAAGTTATGGTAGAACTGAGGAGGAAAATGTATTGATATTTAACTTCTGGAGCCACTCAATGTTATTGCTGACCTTATCTCTCAAAGATTTGTGCTGTGCAAAACCCCACTGACTACTTTTGTTCTTTGTTGGCATAAAAAAATGCTGCAATGGTTTTTTACTCCCCTGCCATTTGTCATCTCTCATCTCCTTTCCACCCCCTGAAATCCATCCTTTCCCTATCTGTCCAAACCAGTAACATGCCTATTCATCTCCTGTCTCAAGGGCACTAGATTTTCAGATCAGCCTTCTCTTGCCTTCCTCTAGACCTGGACAAAAATGAATAGGCGAATTTAATGGAAAAAAAAAAAAAAAAAAAAAAAAAAAAAAAAAAAAAAAAATTTCTGTCTTTGTTTCATTCCACATTTTAATGAAAAAAANAAAAAAAAAAAGAAGAAAAAGAAATCTCTGCATTTATTTCATTCCACATTTGAATGAATAAAATATGTACAGCTGAAAAAAACCCACAGAAGTGGCAGGTTAGGCAGGCAAGAGCCCTGTTGCAGCATACCCACCTTCTCAGGAAAAGATTGGCAGCATCTGATGCTCATCCCATAATAATAGAGTTGCTGATTTCCTGGAAAGTGGCTGGAATTTGTGTCTTTGTATGTGACTACCATTCTTTGTCTTCAAATGTGTCAGTCTTTCCAAGCTGGATAGAGAAGCTTAAGTTAAATGAGATGAATATAGGCCACACATTAGACAGATGGTTTGGGAAAGAGTCCAGTCTGTTGTGTATTTGAGCAGTGCCTAACAACTTATTTAAGTCCTGTGCAAGAGTTGAGGGAGGTTTGTAAGTGCTATGTTAGCACAGATGACAGGAATACACACAAGAGCTGACATAAACATACCACATTTAGGTTTTGAGATCTCTTCTGGGGTATATATGGCACAGCATCTGAGAAGAAATATTCATCTGTGACAATTTCAGAATGTTTTATATGACTGAAATGTGAGATGATTATCCTAACCTCTCATTACATGCTCTTCTTTCCACACCCATGAGCATATTTTTCTCCTCACATATGTCTAAATCACACTACATTGAATACATTTACAATTCATGTGTGATGTGACATGATGTATATACACAA
This sequence comes from Buphagus erythrorhynchus, assembly GCA_013400855.1. Lineage (NCBI taxonomy): Eukaryota > Metazoa > Chordata > Aves > Passeriformes > Sturnidae > Buphagus > Buphagus erythrorhynchus. The sequence continues at coordinate 34,606 of VZTT01025488.1, read as the reverse complement.
ACAATGTAACCTTCCCCTTCAATATGAGATTTTAAAACAGGGGGCTTATACTGGAAGCTCAAACATGTTTTTAGTATACTGGTCTGCACAAGGAGTTCTTCTTAAAGAAGATAAACTAGCGATTTAGATTTATTTTCCCATTTATCAGGTACATTTTGTAAAGGTCTCTTCAGAAATCCTCTGCAAATGCAGCTCCTTTTTCTAAGATAAAGTATAACAACTAATTGGATGTCTATAAAAAAGTCTTCTAATGGAGCTGAAACCACAGTGACATGAACCCTGACTATAAGTAATTAATTGCAAAATAACATGGTAATGGCCCTGTCCAAGACTGCCTGCCAGTAAGTGCTTAAACAAGCGAGATCTGCAACTAATTTTTTCCTAGTCCTAATTTTTTCAGTAGTTCCATCACTCAAGACCAGAGTACACTTTTATTTCCACACAAAGTTAGGGTTAAAATGCTTTAATGAGGTTGTTGGAAAGAGTCCTACTGATTCCAATGGATTTAGGGTCAAGTCTCTTGACCCTGGACCAACACAGCATTTCTAGGAGACTTTTTATATGTTCAGATACATAATGCTCTTTGAAGGATTTTTTAGATTTAGGTTTCCAAAGGCTATTCTATAATTGATATTTATTTATGTTATGTTACTGCTTCAGAGTTCTTGTAAAGATACAGGTTTTGACTGATGAAGACTCTGTATCTACAGAACAAAAAGCTCTCACTGAATTGAAATCAAAAGCCAAGAACATATCCCACTAAAGGACTCTACTGACAACTGAATTCTTTACTCTGTTACATTTTATTTTGCCCACACACTAAAAGAATCTTGTCTCAGTCTGTATGTAAGAGAAGACTCCCTCAGACTTTGGAATGTAGACAACATCTATAAATCTCTGACAATTCTTCTGTATGGCCAGATACCATCGAGCAAACTCACTAAAATGGCTGCCTCTCCCCAGTGTGAAAGGGATGGATTTCATTAAAAATCAACCAAAGAAAATTTAAAATTTATGCGTTCACATTAACCATCTACAAAAAGGAACAAAACAGAAGAGGTCATAGACCTTAAATCTCCCTGTAGTTGATTACCCCTAGTTAAGGGTAATTTCAGATTGGTTTCATTTTTTTTTCAGTAGTTCAGTGGCATCAGACAACACAGAAAATGGGGGCAGAGCACAAAGACATCTCTGCACAGGTCAAAAAGTAAAATTACTAAGGAAGCAGAGATGTCCTCACACTTGTTTTTAGTGTTAAACTCATACCTGGGAATCCCAGCCTTGTGTTCAGCCATGACCTGGAAAGCTGAAATCACCCCAAATCCAGAAGTGTGGAAAGATGTGTTAGGTGAGATACACCATTCAGTGCATTCATGGGGTGCTTGGTAGCTTATCATATATGATATAATAGCACATGTTTACATCACTCCTGCTGTTGCCATATTGCCTATAAGGCAGTAGCTTCCTAAATCACCTCTCACTGAGACGTTTACAAGTCCGTGCTCCCTCCCAGTCAGACTTAGGGCAAAACAAAAATGGTGAGACTCCACAAAAGGAGTCAGAAATTAAGCCCAGAAATTAAGATGTTCACTCTCACATTGATATTTAAGAGCTCCTGACCAACTTCTCCTTCAGGGGTTTGAACATGCACTATGTCACCTGCCCATCTGACTTTGCTAACACAGCAGTGAGGCTTTTATCAGCCCATTTTATTCATCATTGCTCCATTCCCATGTTTCAGGAGATATCAAGAATTTTATATGAAATTGCTATTATATCAGAGAATGTAAATTGCCTTCCCATTTCTTTTATTCTTCAGTTGTCCTTTACACTAATCCCACACTCCATGCTATGTGGGTTTTTTTAAGAAGGTGCAGGTCACAGAGAACTTGCTCCAGCTGATGGCCAGACTCCAAGGAGACATGGAAGACTTGACTGTCATGAGCTGTCTGCTACTGAGGGATATTGCACTGGATGTACAGTGGCATATGCCCACAATCAATCCCTGGCCAATAAAATAAAATGCAGTAACTTTGGCTGGAGAATTCAGGCATACATCATGCTAAGACCTTGATGAATCCTAATGCTTAAGGCATGTGAGAAATTAGTTTAAAACTCCTCTATCAGAAGAGGAATTCTACCCATGTTACTCAGAAACACTGTATAAAATTTCTGCTGCATTGTGAAACAAATACTAGAGGCAATGTAACCCTATTATTCTGTGTATAAGATTCAATTGCCTCCAGATAAGTTTCTGGTGCTGTATGAAATGCCCAGTGTTATTCTACTTCTTTCCCAGGTGGTATTCCAGAAATGCCCAAGTCTGCCAGAGATTATTTATCAAATTTGTTCCCATGTGGATGTCACAAATATCAACGGACATATAAAATGGTGCTGAAATAATTGAAGACTATCTTCTTATCCTTTAAAATTAGACTGCTGCAGTTATCTAACAACGGGACAGTTTTAATAACGTATGTTCTTCATTGACATGAGGAAGGAACCAGTCTTTTCCCAAACCAGTTTTGCTAAGTTTCACCAGAGCTGGGAGTTTCATGGGGAAAGAGGGTACAAAACCAGAACCATCAGTGCTGCACAGTCTTCTGACGTGTAAACAAAAGCAAGCTAAAACCTGACTCAAAACAATCCCCCAGGAGTGGAAGGTGAGACATACTCTTATTGAGGACTGTGAATTTTAGGCTGTTTCATTCATTTAAGGGTAAATCATGCCTGGTTATACATGCATCACATGGTCAGGCAAGCACCCAGAAACACACACTCAGGAAGCTGTTACTGATGAAGAGATTGAATTTAAAGTACAGCCTTATTTCTCTCAATAAAAATATATTTTTTTCCAGAGGCTGACTTCTTTCACTTTCTTATATTAACTTTTATGGACAGAGGACCTAATTCTGGGTACATTAAAGGAGCTGTGAATGAGAAATAATTTCACTGGGTTGAATTTTGTTTCACTTACACATCAAAGTCACAATTTTTTCTGAAGGTCTTGCTCTTGGGCTCACATTCAATTGAACACATGTAGACTTTGAAACACAGAGGAGTTGAATAAGCCTTTTAAGCAAATCCAGAAATTACTGAAAGGGTCATTAGACTATATCAGGGCTCAAAAAATTCTTTTTTTTTAATGTGGAGAAATTCTAAATTACTAAAATTAATACAAGATGTTCACAGGGTTCTCTAGTCACAACATAATGAGTCATACGCTCCAGCAGCTCAGCTGGTGTGTCTAACTTAACTGACCTTCATTACTGTAACACCATTATTATATCTAATTGTAACAAGACATCTGGATTGGCACCAGTGTTTGCTACAGATAAGAATTTCAGCTGATTAGTTAGATATCCTTCAAAGAGCATAACTGCTGCCCTAGGGTTACTTTAATCTCCACATTTTTGTGTGTATATGAAACGTATCATAACTGTCTTTTCGTTTCTACTGTGTGAAATGTGTAAGTCATTTCAGTTTAGAGTACACTTTACATATATATGGCACCAGTTTTAAATGTTTCTGAAGTTCCATAGCATTAAAGGAAACGTTCTCCTCAGTCAATTAGTCCTTGAGCTGGACTCTCAGTATCATCACCACTTTTTGCAAGGTAAGTTGGCCTTTTGAGAAGGGGCTGGAGGGAGGCCTGGGCAGTAGCTTACTACTCCTGATATTTTATATTCCCGTGAAGGGAATTGCACTGCAATCCTGAGTGGTAACCGGATGGGGGGAGGATGTAAGAGCAGCCTGAGTTGGGCAGTTCCTCTGGGGGAGGAGCAACATGGGCTAAGATGGATGAAAAGGGGCTGATTCAAGCTTTGCCATCAGTAAAGCAGGATGTTGCTGCTTCAAGGATGAGGGATAAATATATTGTTTGATTTTGACCCAGTGCAAACAGACTCAGTTTCAGAGGTTTTGTTGTTTTTGATACAACAAAAGATTTCCCATTCCCTCAGTGTTACTGAGGGATGTTGTTTGCACACTAAACAGCAACTGCAAAGAGTTACATGAACAGCCCCACACGTCATTTAATGTAATAAAGAACCCTCTTAATGTCACCTGTGGACACTGGGCTTTGACTGCCACAAAGCCTGGCTTTCTCCCCCAAAAAAAGAAAGATCACAGAATCTTTGTGTCCAGGAGATCAAGGCCTACTCACCTGGCTTGTGGCAGAATTACAAAGCCCAGGGAATAAAACTGCCACTCTGCACCTCTATAGCAGGCCCCCCTTCATTGGGGGTCTGGCATCAACCTTCACATCCCTGTGGGAACAGCCACAGAGATGATGAGACCTTTTTGCCCCTCTGTGTCCTATTGAAGGATGAACACAAGCTGCCCTTTTCTACCTGGTGCTTCCTCTGCTGAGGATGTCAAAGGAACCTGAAGGAGGAGAAAGCCCATTCCATGTTTCTTTGTGTCTGCAGCCTACAACATCCATTCAGAACTAAGTACTTTCTGAAAAGCATGCTGAAGGACTGTTCTTATCAGTAGGAGGTTTGCAAACAAGGAAAAAAATTGTATTTGGACAGTAAATCGAGTTGCAGAATTCTTTATTTCTGTCCCATTCCTATTCAGTATAGTATATCAATAGGAATTAGATGATCTTTAAGGCCCTTCCCTTCATTCTGTGATTCTAGAAGATGTGTGGATGTACATATTAGTTTGACATCATTATTACAAGTGCTACTACAATTTCATCTTTTTATTATTATTCTTTTTATTAGGATTTATAACTGCTACAATTTCTTCTTCTATGTCTTAGTGATTCTTATTCTTCTTATTCTTCTGTTTTTCCTATTCTAATTCTTATTACTAATTAATACTACTATTATTTCTTCTTCTTCCTCTTCTTCTTCTAATTCTTATTCAACTTATTTGCCCTTATTGCCCTGCATCACCCAGGGCCCTGACACAAGGCACCTGTGTCACAAAGGGCCACCCCCAGCACCCCTTCTGGAGCCACTGGAACAGCTGGACCCACTGGAAGTGGCATGGAGCAGCCCCCAGCCTTGGGCACTGGTGTGCCCAGGCCCTGTGAGGCTTTGGACACAGTCCCACAGGACAGCCCGAGCCCCACCCTGCAGAGCCCTGCCTTTGGAGGTGGCTATTCAGGGCACGAGCCATTGGGCAGAGGGACACAGCCAGGCAGCTGTGGGCAGTGGCCCCATGTCCAGGTGCAGGCTGGGCAGCAGGGCTGTCCCTCAGGCTCCCCCTCCATGCTGGGAGCAGAAGGGGCTGTGGCTGAGCAGCTGAGAGCACAGCACTGGCTGGGCTTGCTCTGCCTGGGAGCAATGGCAACACAGCAGCTTCATCCTGCACATGGAGCATCTCTTGGGATAGTGTGGGGTCTGTTCTGCTTCTGCTGGGGACAGGAGCTCACCTGGGCATAGAGGAACACTGAGCACCAAGACATCCAGCACTGCCTCTTGTTCTCACTTATCTCAGCACAGCCAGAGCTGTCTGTGAATGTGGAGGGGAAAAAAAATGCCCAATGAATGAAGCAAAAGATTCTGCTACTGATTGGGAAAGCTCCATGGAGGCTGGAACTCACTGTGGACTCAGCTTTGGAGGCCAGGAGAGAGATGGTAGATTTGAGTCCTAACTGATACTGAAAGCTACCCAAAGAAATACAAGCAGTGTTGGCAAAATGTGAGATGCTGTGTGAGCTACAAGCTACAAGCAGGATGCTTTACATGGATGTCCCTGCATACCCCACATGTGCTACCTCAGCTCCCAGGTGCACCACAGCAAGAGGATATCTGTGCCCCCTACGGAATGGGTTCCTATGGCTTCCAGCTGCAGAGCTGGATCCTTTGGTGTACCTTGGAGATCCCTCACAGTGCTCTCAGTGTGTCTAGCCTTCTCCACCTGGGTGGGGAACAAAGCCCAGACTCTGGGACCTTCCTTGTAGAAGATACACCTAATCTCCTTCCATACAGCAAAGAAATTTCCATTCACATATATTTCAGGAAAAACAAACAAACAAACAAAGCAACAGCAACAAGAAAAAAAACCCAACAGATCTCTGTTATCTAGGTCAGTATTTGTTCTGATTAGTAAAGAAACTCCCATTGCTCAAGCTGAGGTTTAATTCCATTTTCACACTTATTTTTATCTATTCAGTATCATACTTACTATGGCTGGTTTTATCTATTCAGTGCCCTCCTTTCTATGGTTGGCCCAGAATGTCTTTGCAGCATCACTGTTCACTTGTTTTTGAGTCCTTATGTGTATCTGCATAAGTATTTCAAGGGCATTCACTTCCAGCAGAGACTAGTGTCCTCATTTGTCTGCTACATTACACATCAATAAATGCTGAAAAACCCAATTTAACATTATTTTGGTTGATCCTTAAAAGAAGACTGCCTCTGCTTTATAAGAGATGAAAAGGAAATTATCTGAAATAAATGACTTGCAGGAAAAAGTTCAGAACAGATCAGACCACTTGTGGCAGTTTTCATCCTGAGGGATGTCTGTCAGTTGTCTTACAGATGATGTCCTTTTAGAAAGAAAAAAATATTTGGCACTAGGGCTCAAGTTACAAGCTCTGAGCTGAAAAAATCCAAGAGTACAAAAAAAAATTCATTGAAGCAAAAGCTGTGAATTAATTGCAGCAAGAAAAGCAAGCTATAGACATAAATACTTCTCTCTTACTGGTATGTTACAAAATACAGTAATGGAAGACTTTAGACAAAGTTGTGGAAGAGATTGTATTTTTGTCATGTGTTTGTGCAGAATTGGCACAATAGGGTTTAATCCATGCTATATACCCAGAGATTGCATGTAGAATAATTTTCTAGGAAGTCCTATAGGATCCTAGTCCTCTGATTTTCCAGGTCAAGGAACTGGCAGAAGTAATTTTAACATTCTTCTGCCCTGTTTGCCTGGGCTGTGTTTTCCTGGAAATATAGGTGCAAGGAGGAAGGGGTTGCAGAACAAAGATAGATAGGACCTGGATGGGCCCTGGACATGTCTTTGCATCATGGATTAATCTTAATGTACACACAGCTGTACAGAAATACAGACCTCCACTGCTTATGGAGTTAGAAAAGCATGAGTTTCCAAGGCCTGTACTGAATAGGCATTAAATAGCGAAAAATTCAGTTATACAAAAAAATCTACTCCAGAATTCCAGGAAATACCAATCCATAGAAGGGGATAGAAGGTCAGGCTTGCACTTTGGCAGGGCTTGAAAATTACATTGAGGGATAGGACACAGATAGGACATGTGTATTGCTATAGCAACATACAGCAAGTAAATCCTGTGTCCTGTGACTTTGAATATACAGCTCCTGTAGACTGAAGACAAGCATCTCAGATGGAGATCCTTCTCAGAAAGAGTCTAGAGAGCCATGGCTTGGAAGAAACTTCTGTGGCATAGGTACAAAACTCTGTTTATAGACTAATCCTCAGTAGTACAATATCATATACAGGGCAGTAGTGACCTATCTTGTTTTGGACCTGGTACTTTTTAATATTTTGAATAATGGCCTGAAAGGTGAAGGACAATATGCTTATTAAATCTACAGATGGCAATAATTTGTGAGGGATAGGATATCTAGGGAAGGGCAGGACAGACACCAATTTTGTTCTTTATCTTTATCTTTATCTTTATCTTTATCTTTATCTTTATCTTTATCTTCTTATCTTTATCTTTATAGGAGTCCCCACACAAGCAATCCTGCACCACACAGTGCTGTCATCATGTGTGTGGAGACTCTGAGGCAGGTTTCATCCAGTCACCAGCAAGAGCAGTGGTCAGTGGAGCTGCTGGGTGCTGACATGGTCACGACTGCTACAGCCCCTTGTACCCTGGTAAGCCATGGGGATTTGTGAGGCAATGGGCACAGAGACAGCGTGTGCACTTCAGGTCACCACAGAAAAATCTTGGTCATCTAAAAGAGATTTAGCATGTACAGTGTGGAAGTAAATCACAAACTGAGATGTGCATACAAGGACTGCTAGCTCAGACATGACCTACAAGGACTTCCACTGCACTCCAGTACATCTTTTATTTCTTTATTGTTTAACTCACTAAGTTGTACTGTGATTCACTTCAAGAGCAATGGAAAAAGCATGAGTTCTTTCATGAACCAGCATGAGTTCTCTCTTATTTTTATGTTCCCTGGAAATGTCTGGAAAGCAATGAAACTGATGCTTTAATATGCATGGAAATTTATGAAAACAACAGGATTTCATTTCCTAATATAATTGCTGAATTTATTTGAGTATGCAGTGAACTGCTCTGATTTTCTTAGTGGCAATAATAAAGCAGTGTCTGCAGTAATTTAGCAGGTGTTCACAGCTATTCCAAGTGTATGTAAAAGGTTACCACTTTGATTTAAAAGGTTCATTCAAACTCTTCTTTCACTTCGCAGAAGTCTAATGGAAGATAAAAGGTTCAAGGTAATGAGAACAAAGCACATTTGAATCCAGGATATAATTTTTTCCCAGAAAGTCTGAGAGTTTTTTTCATATCTTCAGGACATTCTGATAAGAGTTGCTTTGTTCTTGCTTTTTTTCCCCCCTAATATCTTGCTCTGCCTATCTTGAAAATTAGGTTTACATTTACAATTCTAGTATTTCTCAGGTGTATTCTAGTTAAGTCTTATTTTTTTTCAAGAGAGACAAAATACATTAACCAGCATGAAACAGTTCTTATTTCCCATTCTTCCATTCCCTTTTCAAATAATTCTAAATGAAGAGCTATGTCAGATTGATAAATATAGGTGAATAAAATCGTTAAGCTCTACATTTCTTGCAAGATTAAGACATAGTTTTCTTGCATACTTTATGACATGAAGCTGAGGGCACCGTTTATGATAATACAGAGGGTCATTCTGAAGGTGAATGAGAGAAGTTAGTTACTGACACCACTCCACAGATTTATCTGGTGTTTCTCTCTGGTGAACAGTTAAAATCCTTGTGGTGAGAGCTGTGTGAAATGCTTCTGGCAAGCCTCACCTTGTGGTTAAAGATTTCGTGACCTTTTAGAATCTTAGCCTGTAGTTTTCAAAGCAGAGAGGACTCTTCACACACACGTGATAGGCAGGAAATCTTTCAACAGCCTTCTCCCTCATCACAGTAGAAACATAAGCTATTTTATCTCTATTTCCATTCTTGCAGGATAGAAAGTGGGAAATACTGCCAGAGAAATGTGTGGTATGAGCTAGAAACTATAAAAGGAGAAGAGCAATTACTAAGAAATCCTCGGAGGTATGGGTTTCTTTAGAAAACAAAAGATTTTGGTTAAGACCGCAGACAGTTTTAAGATTCATCAAATTGGTTTCTGGACCTCCTAAAAGCTTATTTGATGACACAGGAAGAGACTCTTAGGCCCAGACAGTATTTAGTTTCCTACTTTCTTATTCCTTAAGAGCTCCTGAATTTCAAAGGAGCCTTTGGAAGGGGCATTTACTCTTTGTGCTTAATTTTTCACCTATACCAGACTGGGAGCAGCTAATCCTGCCAGCTTCCACATGAATGTTGTGCGGTTAATGGCTTGCATTTCCATGAAGTGCTTTAATATGACAAGGAGAATTATTGCAGGTAGGCAGAGAAAAAACTCTGGAGTCACTTCAGTCCATCAGCTTCTAAATATGTCCCAGAGATCTTATTGCTGTGTACACTAAAGCTTTAGCAGTAAAATCTCCCTTTGTTTGCTGAGCACAGTACACGTGACAGAGAGGCAAGTTCATGAAGTTCACTCTTCAAACACACAATTTGTTCTACTGAGTCTCTAATAATTTGCCTTATGAAACCTGCTGGGGGTTTCTCATTTTAAGAGTTAAATTGATTCAGTCAAGTTAAAGGGAATCATGTATTTATTTCTGTTCCAAACCCATTTATTACTCTATTTTCTTTCTATCAAGGCAGTGTACTGCAGTCCTATTTAATCATTTTGCAGGGAATCATCCTGTTCTGCCTTCTTTCTTCTGTTCTGCCAGCCTTTCAGGAATAAATAGTGGAGAAAAGGACATACCAGGTGGTCACTGTGGAAACTATTTGGGCACTGTGTTTGTGGTTTAGAAAGGGCACAGATGTGAGATTTCTGGGACAGCACACATGGCAAAATAGCAACATGGGGCAAGAGATGGAAATTCAGGACTGGAATAGGATGCCTAAATCCTTCATATGGCCACAGATATTGGGTAAAACTCAGTTGTTACATAAATAATGGACTTTGTAGGAACAATCTATATCTGCTGATGGATGAAATTACTCCTATCAATAGTAGTTGGATCTGGGTATATGGGTTTCCTTCACAACACCCTGAGTCCCAGATACCTTCCTTTGGAGTTACAAGTGAGACAACAGAACTTCTGCAGATTCAACTGTTAGAGGCATTGTTGCTGATGGAAATGTTGTTTGCTTCACAACTTGGCTAAATAAACTGCAGGAAAAGAGTGCACACCTGGAAAGACTTTTCAAAGTTCATGACTACATTTTTGCATGGACCTTTAGTTATCAAAATTTAATTGCAATTTTTTGGTTCACATGAGAGTTACAGATTTACAATTCCTCACATCACACACATCATTGTTGGCCTCTCTGAGGACTGCAAACACTTTGTCAATAATGAAGAATATAACTGCAGGAAGAAGAAAGATTTCTGAAGCTAATGGGGTAGCTTACTGCTCTTTCTCCAGGCTTCTTTGCTTTGAAAATGCCATTTAACATAATACCACAAGACCAGACACTGCCATGAAACTGGCCTGCCATTTTCAGCTTTTAGCAAGGTGAGTAGGTTGCAGAGACACAGGCTGATTTTCTTTCTTTCCTTAGCTGAGCAGGAAATATGGTCTGTGTTTCTCAGCTTCAGGCCTGGCATATGATTGTGCTGAAACTTTTAAGGTGATGTAGTTTTATAGGCATTTTGAGACTAACACTTTCCCTTCACTTTATTAAATCCTGTGATGCTACTAAGTCAATGATAATCTTTATTCCCAAAAGTAATATCTTTGCAATTGAAATTTATTTGAACATTTTGAATCACCTCCACATTCAGCGGAACTTGGTTCCACTGATCTTCAAATTAGGGAAATAGCCTTAATGTGAGGTGTTTCATTGGTTTGTAAGCCATTTTTGCACCATAAACTTTTGTGTCATCAGGCAGCTTTCTGAAGCATTTCTTATCTTGCCAGAAATATCAATTTTTGTCTATAAAAAACCAGACCTATTGTAGAAAGGATGTATTGCTACACTGAAATATAGGGCACAGAGCAAATGATCTTTCTTCTCATATGTCTCTTTATATAACCAGAGTTGTCATGACAACTGCAGAACAGAGATGCGTTTTCAGTAGCAGATGCATGACTAAGGGCCTTTGTCTTACTGATGAACATGTCTGCAATTCTCAGCCTCTCAGCAACAGAAAACACAAATAACCATCCCACACAATTTGCTCCTACCCGCAGAACTTTCTGTGTAAATGGCACATAACTTCTAAACAAGGAAAACTTTTGATTCTGCCAGCACTTTGCACTTTGGAGCCAAAGCAGCTTTGCAGACCATACGTGGGTGCAGGAACAGCAATTGAGGGAGGAGCAGAGGAGCTGCCCACAACTTTCTCCCTTCTATTATAACGCAGATACCCCAATGCATGGCACTGATGAAGGAACCTACCACTCCTTTAGGTTCCTGATGAGTCTATTCCAATTTTTAGGTGATACCCTGCAGTTAGAATGTGAATAAAACAATAGGTGTAGTAAGTTACAGAAATAAAAGCCAGAAAATTTAGGTGCTTTCTTCATCTCAAGGAATGAACTTATTCCTAGTGCCCACAAACCTTATGTCTCAGCTGTGTCACCTAAAGGCTGTGGGCAATATACCTTCCTCACTGTCACAGCTACTTTAATCAATATTTTATTGATGGCTATGAGATGATCCCCCCATGAAAGGAAGCACAGAGGGAAATCAGCATTAGCCAGTGACAGAGAAGGAAGAGTGAGCTTATGCTGCGTTTAACTGAGCTACTGTGATGTCCTGCTTTAGTGGACAGTAGAGTGCTTCGACAAAGGGCTGAATGAAATGGTGTGTTTGTAAGCTCATGAGTTAGTTACAATTCAGATTTGTGGTGGACTCACATTAATAGCCACCACTCTGGCTGGGTTTCACAAATTCCCTCTGACACATTCATAAAGTGGCTTGTGTTGCAGAGACCTTAAAGATCACCTCGTTCCAACCCTTCTGACATCCCAGTTGACATCAGGATAAGCAGAATATACATTGGATACAATTTAAAAGGCTAGGCAACACCAGGGTCAGAGGCAAAATGGGAAATAGCTGAATATCACTACATACCACCAAGAAAATAATATTAAATACCTCAAAACAGGACCAGTAATCTTTGGGAGCTTTGTCTAATCTATCACTGATTATGTAAAAAACCACAGAAGCATGAAAAGCATGGACAATGAAGCTGAGTAGCTAGTTTTTTCTTTCATTTTGTAATTGTCCAGTGGTGCAGTGCAACATCCAGCTCTGTCCCCACCGCCAAGAAACTGAGCTTGAAATAGATGAATATCATTCTATAATATTCACTGTGCAGGCAAGGGAACTCAAACAGCCAGAGTGTATTAAGGCCATCTCCTATTACAGGGTTTGTTGACACTGGGTTTCCACCAAAAGGAGCTCTAGTATTCTGTGGTGTGTGGCCTGTTGTAGTAGCATGCAGTGCTCTCAGTTCCTGTGTTATACAGGCAAGAACACTAGCTCAGAAATTAATACCAGTCAATTATCCCACAAAGCCATTTTCTGTTTCACTGTTTCCTTCTAACATGTGCAATATTGCAATATAACACTGATGGTTCCTATCCTAGAATCCTTTTGACTAGAATTCCATGAACTTTTAAAACACCTAGCCACTGCTGACCCTTACCTGTCACTGCTTGTGACTTCACCGTGGTTGTGTTAGTTTGAACATTTTGCTGTTTCATATTTCCTTGCTGTTGGTTTTCAGGCAGTAACTGGGAACTTGGGACTGCTGCAGCATACTTCATATGAGTTGACCAATTCAGCTTTTGATCTTAGCAAGCACAGGTGCCTGCATGTTTGTTTCCGTTAACAATCAACAGAGAGAGTATAGGTATCTCTTGCTCTCCAAAGACTGTGAAGGGAGCTAAGCAATGTGCATCTCTGCTCAAGTAGGTATAGTATCTTGTATCAGAATGAGTTCTGCTTTCTATGAATCCTTCCTATGAACATTTCTGGCTGGAAAGCATTAGCTTAAATCATTACATGAAGCATAGAGCTGGAGTAGGTGTGCTAGGAACCAGAACCTTTCTAGGCTTATCTGGCTGAGGCCCACGCAAGGAGAAGCTTTCATCAAAACTCACAAGTATGACACATGAAGCACCAAAATCAGGAGCAGAGACACCTGTGTTCTAAGGAGAGCTGTAGTTTCCCCAAGTTTACACAGATTTTATTAATCCTGAACTTTGTGTGAACGCTGTAGGTACAAGGGCAAATCACAGCTTAGAGGATCCCATGGCATCTTAGAATATTGTATCTGGCAGGATGGAATAGCTTTGGCATAATGTATATATTGTCATGTTGACTTATTTACCTGTCATAAACACTGAAAGGAAATATTTATAAGTTTAGGTATTTTCCAAAAAACTCCAGTATCCCTCTTAGAAATGTACACAAATGAAGATACATATTTCAGATATACTGACGGGGAGCACTGCAAAGAAATAAAACATTTGCCCACTTCAGGAAAGAAGGGACAAACTTTCCAGGATTTGAAAAGCCCCAGATTAGGAATACACATGTCAGATGTGTGGTCTTTAAAAACAAAAGGAATTAACTGACTTTTTCCCACTTTTCTGACTGAGCTGGCAAGACCTCTAACAGGACATAAAATGCCGAACACTGTCTGAGGAGCCACTGGATAGCTTTTTACTCAGGCAGCAATTCCTTAAGAAGTCCTTTGCCTTTTGTGCATTACTTGGAGTTGTTTCCCTTTGTTGATCAACCACCACCACCTTTGATACTTTACTAATACCCTGCTGGGGGAACCATATATCAGACAGATTCCAAATGTGAATGGATCCAGGTGGCTACAGTCAGACAAAACAGAAGCTTATGGCCACCCCGTGGTGTTGAAATGTAATTAAAAGGGTTCCTCTCCTGCTATCTGTTTTCAGAGTTGCTGTTGGGAGAACACAGGGCAGGGGACCATGCCGTGGCAGGATGCTGCGATCGCTCCTTCGGCTCCACACTGCTTGAGATGACAGAAGGCGGCAAATCACAAGTCAGCAGGGCACTGAAAAGCTCCTGTGACTGCTTTCTGTTCGTCTTATGTTGTGGGCAAATGTGGACCATTTGACCCACCCTGTCACCATGGGAAGGAAATAAAAAGGGAATATCTCATTCTGGAAATCGTTCTGGTTTGCTTTTACCCCCCACAAATGATAAAATGGTCACACCCTGCTGCCCAGGGCCTACCTGTGAGAGATATAAAAGTTTCTTCCAAAGAATTGGCTATAATTCAAGATTTTCCTTATTTTATGTAACTCTTGGATTACACACATTAAAATCTATGGGCATGGGATTTCATGTGCAGTTGGAATTGCAGGTATTGCTTGTGCAGTGTGATTCACAGGGAAAAAGNGATTCACAGGGAAAAAGACATTCCAGTGTGCCAACACTGCCAATAGGCAATTAACAGGACAAATTATGTATAAAGGTTTGAAAGTAGAACCAGTCATGCTAAAATCTGCTCTTACATGCTTTATTATCTCCTTCCCCTCCCAACCATCTTTGCTTCCTCAATTTTAATAAGCCCATTGGCATAGAAAACCACTGATGGAAGCATAGCTTGGAACAAGACTGGAATTTGTTGTGGGATTTTATGGAAATCTATGGGCTTACACTAAGGAGTGCTTCGAGAAGGACTCAATTCTATCATCTTTCCTCTGACTGAATTGGCTGGGGATTCTTTCTAAACTTATGAACAAGAACTCTAAAATGCTCTGACACTTTCTGATAAATTGCACTGCTGCTTCTCATCAGATGAGCCTTAGGAGGTCAGTTACATGTTGGGAGCTCAGTTGAGGAGTATTTTCTGCCTTAATGGAAAACAGCTGCAGAGGCAAACCTGCCAAGGCTGAGTAGGATACCAGCAAATCTGCACTATATAGGGTAATTACTCACTTCTGGGGGAAGACAACAAATAGAAAACCCCTTCCTTAAATGCCTCCAGGGCCTCAAAGAAAATTATGTAAACTCAAAAACTGATGACTGGAGATTCCAATACAAATCTCCCCTAGTAAGAGCCCAGTAGGGAAAAGACAAAATAGATTCTCAGGTGTGAGGCTATGGGATATGTGAGAATATTTATCTGTACCATGGAAATACATGCCAGGTGTGAACTCTCCCAACAAGCCTCACACTGATTATGGCAGCTCTGTTACTGAAGCATTAACCTCAAGCAGGGAAACAGCAGGAAATACATGGTTGTTATGTGATCAAAAGTGATCACATAGCTATGATAGCTATGGCTATCACTTGGTGCTCATCTGCCTGTGTCTGTGAATGTGTTTGTGCCAGCTGCAGCAGTCCTGGAGGAGCCCAGTAGTGGGAGTCACTCCAGTGGGTTTGGTCAGTGCTTCTGGCCAAAGTGAAAGATGTGGAGAGCTGGTGACAGTGGAGAACATCAGCTGGAGCAGCAAACTACACCTGTGAGCAATTCAGAGACACCATTTGGGGCAGCAGCAGGGTGAAAGAAAACTTGTAACAAAGCCAGAGCAGAGTCACTAAGCTGATCACAGGTTTGAAACACCTCTCCTATGAAGACTGGCTGAGAGAACTGGGGCTGTTCAGCCTGGAGAAGAGAAGGCTTTGAGATGTCATATAGCATTTTCAGTACCTAAACATGTAACCAAGGCTGGATTGGTGGAGTTAGGGATGGTTCATATTTTGTGCAGCATTATTTCTTTAAGTGTGCTTAATTCATGGATTGCAGAAACCTTATTGGCTCTGAAATGGAAAAGAAATATCNTAGGACGAAATGCTGTGTGATGAAGGTGGTGAGGCAGGAACAGGTTGTCCAGAGAGATTGTGGAGTTCTCCCTCCGGAGCTCTTCAAGACAGGTTGAATGGAGCTCTGAGTAACCTGGTCTATTGGAAGGTTCTCTGTTCATGGCAGGGACGTTGAAACGAGATGATCTTTAATGTCCCTTCTAACCCAAATCATTCTATGATTCAGCAAGTCTATGAAAAGTCTCTCACCTTCATTTATTAGATTTTTACAATTCTCAGTGTGTGAAGCAGACTGTCTTACTAGCTATCCCTTGGCTAAAGATATATATCAGGACTTTGTTCACTTAAAAGTAATGTCCTGACTCAATGAACATGGTCATGCCATGTCTATACGATCATGTACTCCTGTCCTGAGACTGGCAGCTCTCCCAGTGATGCCTTGCCCACTGTGAGCAGCTACCCAGGGTGAGCTTGGGGGAAGATGTGCCCCTCAATACACCCTGCAGCAGATGTAGAACTCCCTTTGTTCTCAGCATTGTATCTCAGGGCTGTTCCACAAGCAACAAATCCCCCTATATTTAAAAGACTTTCCCTCCTTTACTCTTTTTTAAGTATGGAGTAAATGTGTGACTAGAGAAACAGTCAATAATAAACTCTTCTCACCATCTGCCTAGAGAAATGTGAGAGACAGTTTTCTTCACTGTGAAGATTGCTAGTGCCATCCACCCAAACTTGTGACACCAGCAGCAATACTCTAAAACATTCAGAACTACTTCTATTGCTGTGAGAAACACAGTGAAACTACAACAAAAGTCAATTGTACATAATACCTGCCACTGTGACATGTAAGATAGCACCATGGAACATCACTGCTAGTGCCAAACAGCAGCACAACCCCTGACTGGGAACAACTGACTTGTAATTTTTAGGGCTAAAGCCAAAATATTGTTCTGCAGTAATTTCTCAGGATAAAACATGAAGTCAAGTCCAGACAATTATGGCCTTAGGATAGGCTGTTTAAAAGTATCAGAAACATAATGCAAAAACACGTTTGTTCCAGTGAAAATGATAACATTTTGCAAATTCGTCTGTAACACCTGGAGTTTTAAATAAGAAAATTCAGATACATCAGTACTTGCAATCTCCTGCTCCATTTGCCTCATACCTCTTACAAATTGTTAATAGCTTCCCCTGTCTGCTAACAATATGTCATAACCTGTGTACGATATTGGCCTATAGGTTCGTCCATGCAAAAGAACAATGTTCAGAAAGATACTGTCTGGAAGCCTACTTATTTCCATACATTATCTTCTAGCTGTTTCAAATTCATAAGATATCATCTGAAAGAGAACTTGGTTTGTTTCCTGTTGAACAAATGTCTGTGGACCAATTGCCATGGAATTTGGTCCCATTTAATTTGAAATAGAAGCCTCCTTTGCAACTGGCAAAGGAGTTTCTGAAAACAGATTGGATTCAGTTAATGAAAGTTCTTAAACTAATTTTGAGCAAGGGGATAAATATTTTATATTGCTGGATGGACAGGTCATCTCCTCTTGGCAAGTCTGCTTTGTTTTCTCACTACTATTAGCTTTTAATATTCAGCTGCAGACATTCAGGCCAGCTATGCTGATGCCCCACAGGAAGAAAAATCAGCAATGTACTCAAGTATATTCCAAGTGCAATTTTGTTTTATTGCTTACATACACCAGTCTTGGAATAAAGGATGTTCAAGAGGTCCTTCCTGAACTTAGCTCTCCCTCAAAAATGACCACAGGACAGAGATCAAACTCTCTGCATCCTCATTATCCTAGAACAGCCATAGTCTATATATAGGAAATTGCTTTAAAAAAAATCCAGGACCTAAGTTACCAACATTGTCTAGCACATCTTTCTATTTCTCCCTAGACTAGGAAATTTGTAAAACCATGGTTGCCAGTAGTATCTGGTGTTACAAGCTATAATTAAGTGCTTAAAACTGTGCCTCTGGTTTGTTGTTGGGATTGTTTTCAGAATCACCAAACAGCAAGTTTGTGGGACTGACATTTGTGCAAAGAAATTTCTGTTCTCTCTTTTAGAAACTGATTTTGAGAGAATTTAGTTTTGCAGAGGTGACAAACTTCTTTGTCCCCTTGTTTCTTCCTCTACAATTTGATGCTGCTAATTGAGGTTTGTCAAAAAAGGCAATGTGCTTATTTATGTAAAGGCTAGGTAATAGGTACCAGAGGTACAACTTTCTTCTCAGAAATGAGAGATGACTATTTGTTCTGTGGGCTCTGGATGTCATTACTCAGCATTAAGATGTGGTGCAGCAGATGCTGAGTGTTCAGGAGCACTTTCAGGCACCCAACTCTGCAGACTGACTGTAATCTCCTATTTGAAGCTACATCACATCTCCTCTGATAAACTGACAGAGAAGTGAATGAGAAAAGAACTCAGTCATTTGAGATCTATGGTACAGAGCTGAAGTGAGCTCTTGAATAGTCTGCATATTCTTTTTGTGCTTTCAAGTGGTATCTTAAACAGAAGAAAAGCCAGGTAACGCTGGAGGACAATGCTCCAAAGTGCATAAAGAGGCTGATGCACAGTGGTCGAAGTTTTGCTGCTGCCTTTGCAGCCCAAAGGAGGATCCAGTGCCCAAGGGAGCGTTGGTCTTTCCTCTGAAACTGTAAGACTCTGCTGCCCTCTCTGACACCTTTTTTAACTCGGGAATTCAGATAAGGAAGGAAAATTTGCTTTCACTTTGACTCTGTGAAAGCAATTGCTCCTTTTCCTTTGTACAAAATATTTGCTTCAGCCAAGATATAAAGGAGTGTCCTTTCATGTCTATATCAAGTGAAGTNAATAGTTAGCAAATTGGTCAAAGCCCCAAATGCATCGCAGATCATGCAGGTTCCCCTGCCCAGCCCTGTGTGGAATCCTGGCTAAGAGGGCAATTGCCTCATGGTGCCAGATCCAGCATCATCAGTGCCACCAGAAGTCTCTCTATGCACCCATTGGTCAACATTGTCCTCCCAAAGGATAAAATAGCAAAATTAGCTGGCCTTCCCTGCAAATGGGTTCAGTCAATCTACAGGTACTGTTCCTGCAGTTTTACTGAGTGCAGACCAGGAGTAGAAGCTGCATCACTGAAACTGA
>VZTT01025488.1:905-15398 GCA_013400855.1 Buphagus erythrorhynchus | reverse complement strand
CTTTCCTCTGAAACTGTAAGACTCTGCTGCCCTCTCTGACACCTTTTTTAACTCGGGAATTCAGATAAGGAAGGAAAATTTGCTTTCACTTTGACTCTGTGAAAGCAATTGCTCCTTTTCCTTTGTACAAAATATTTGCTTCAGCCAAGATATAAAGGAGTGTCCTGTCATGTCTATATCAAGTTAAGTATAATGGAAACCCTTTTTATACATTTATTTATTATTGCTGGGATACAAATACACAAAGTCTCCAAACTTATGTATTGTTCTTTGCATTTCTACTTCATTAGCAATGGGAATTGATTTGAATGCAAATAAAACTAGAGACAGCAATTTCATAAGTTTAATATCCATCAGGGTAAAGAAAAGCTAATTCATCAAGAAAATTTGCCTTTTCTAGTAGCTGAATCTATNTGCATCACTGAAACTGAATGGAAAAGCAAGAAAACATTGCTATGAACCCATATCAGGAACTGGCTGGGTTTCTGTGTTACTTGAGCATAATGTGAAAGCAAAATAAGCATGTTTCATTCATGGTATGGTACAAAACTCTCACTCTAGTTCTCTCAAACCTCTGTTTCTCTGTTCCTTTTGCACATATTTCACAGATAGACAGAACTGCTGCCAAATCTAAACCAGCATAATTATAAAATTCAACACCTGAATGAGTTTCTTGACAAAGCCTGGGTCTTTAAATGTATGAAGGCACTCACTTTGGCGCTTGAGTACTTACATTTTTTTCTAGGGATCAAATAAATTTTGGGTTTGAGAATAACTTTTCAGTTTGGCTGTATGCTTCTCTTTTTGGGTACTTTAAAGTTTCTTCTGTGTTAGAAATATTGAATTTTCTTGACAAAACCATGTGATAAATCATATATAATGCATTCGATTGTGCACCCCACAGTTTTAAGATTTGTCATTTTATTTTGTTGTGCTTATAATCCAAATTAGACATGATTTCTTCAGGCCATATGGCCCAAATCATCTTAACAAAACTAAATAGGTCATATTAAGATACTAAGGATAATTATTCTAATTAGAAAGTAAGTGGTCACTTCTTTGCTCTTCCTCGATTGTCCACAGAGAAAATCAAGTAAGGATGGCAAGCTGTATGCAGATAGATGGGAGAGTAGTGCACATTTGGGTATGATCCTTATCTATGGTACAACATGAGCCATGGAATGTCATTTGGGAGACTGTGGAACACTTTCCAATAAAGCCACCAAAGGTAGTATTGACACAGTTAATGGAACTTCTGCAAATATTAAAAAGAATGTTAAATTATACATGCAAAAATAAGCACTTTAATGGTACTGATAAAATGACCATGTTGAAGAAATATTTTTACTCAGTTGCAACAAAATGACATTGTTGAAATGAAATGAGAAAATCAATGCAGACATTAAGCTTTTCACAAAACTTGATGTGTTTCTCTGAAATGGCTTTCTTCCAGCAAAATGCTCCATTCTAATGAAAAAAAAACATGCCATGAGATTTTTTGCATCACTTCTCATTTTGGGTTTACAGGTCCCAGATGATTTTTGAAAATTTCACTTGTCTTGTACTGTTACAGAATTATTCTTTATTTTGTACTCCAAAAGATAAAGAGAAAATATTTTCTTCTTTCTCATTGAACAAATATTTAAAATACATTGGGATGTTTAATTGAAGAAAGAAATCAGGAGGAGGAACTCCACTGTTATGCAGGTTATGTATGTGTGATGCAGTAATTAGCAAAGTGACATATGACGAATGTCTGCAATGAAAAAGAAAAGTCAAGTGACAAATTCTGGTGAGTTTTATTTGTAGTTCTTTACAGATGAAGGATTTTTTTTGCTTTACACAGCCAAAATATCCAGGTTTGCCAATAATGATTTAAATCTCCTGTTGCTGAAATCTTCCTAGTGTTGAGTCAATACTAAATTTTCAAGTCAGCCAAACCTGACAGAGACTTGAGCAAGTCTGTCTGGTAATTCCAGACCCAGAGTGGGTGACTCCAAGCTTAATAGAGAACTTCATATTTACCTACTACTCCTCCACTGACTCTGGCATTGTTTTGTATGGTCCAATGACTTTTCTTATTGATCCTAATCCTATCTTAGTTAGTTTGCAATGGAAAAGTTTCGAGAAAATTCATTCTTTTTATTGAAATATTGTATAATGGCTACTGCAATACCTTTGGCAGGATATCTGTGGAAGTGGACTTTGGGATGGTGAAGTATAGCCTTAATGACTTCACTAAAGATATGTTCTTAGCACTGCTCTCATTGCTCTGAAGCATAGCAAAATTCATGCAATATAACATCCAAGCTTTGAAACTTTTGAGCTGGTAGAGACTGAAAAATAACCTAATTTCCCTAAAGCTAGATCTGGGCTTGTGGCCAAAATAAAACAAGTAGTGAAGTCTTTGAAAACTTGAAAAGGCGCTAAAATCAACAGCTGGATTTTCAGCTGGTGCAAACAAGAATAGAATGATGAAGGCTGATGGGCTGGCTTTGTAGTCTGATGTAACTGCCTTTTTATAGCTGCTTTTTATTCTGAAATGATCTGCTTAAAATGGTTAAACAGCATACCATAAGGGTCAGAAACTCCATCAGCACTCAACTAATTGTCAATTCTTGCCTGTAAGTCGTGATTACTTGTCTGTTCAGTCATCTCCCCAGCTTTTAATCACTAAAGCACACTGTGACCTGTGTTTGTAACCATTTTCCTCTGCAAAATAGCAAAAATTCTGGTTTTAAGAGCAAGCTAATAAAGTCACTTGTAAACAAGAACAGTGAATGCTAAATATTAGTTTCTTAATTACATTAAAAATCAAGAATATTTTGAAAGCATAAACCCCAGGCTTTGTGATTATTGTGGGTTTTTTCCTATTCCTGCACTCATTAAATTTCTGATTCTCTCCCTTTTCTTCAGTGAAAAATAGCTTTGAGTTTCTTGATTCTTTAAGGAAGCATAAGTGCCAACATCTCAGTACTGAAGTGCTGCAAAATAGTGGACTGGTACACTCATGCAGCAGGAAGAAAAATGTCTGTCTTGACACACATTCCAGTTCTAAGCTTTCTGAGGGATAAGAAAGGGAAAAATTCTCTATTCTCATCTGCTTAGTGAGGTATCTGGACACCAAGTAATTAATCAGTTCTGGAATTCTTTTCCTTCAGTTATGGCACCTGACTGCCCTAGGAAGACACAGTTATATTTTAATGTAAATAATAAAGAGTGGAGAAACTGAACATGCAACCCAGTGTTATAGTCCAGTGTTAGTACACTAATTAATTTTAGAACTGAGTGAGATCTTTTAAAACTGGAGTTGATGCCAACAATATATGTGACTCTTGATTGGCATGACTCATTTTCCCAATAATCTTCCTGGATTCATTTTTTTCCTGCAAATTAGGGCAAATATAGGTTATTTGGATTGTCAAATAGAGTTACATTTTACAGAAAAATATTTTTCTGCTTCAGAAGCACTTCAATTCTTTTTAATCAGAAGACATACTATTATTCAATGTTTCAAGGAAAAAAAAAAGTTAAACCTCCCTTTTTGAATCAAATTCCCTCAAACCCAAGCCCTCAGCACTCTGCAGTGCATTCAGGACTTCCCATCAGTTTATTAAAGAGGCAGTAAATATTCAGAGCTGTGTCAGGGCTTTGGCTGATGTCACTATCTCTGTCTGAAAGTGATGGAGGGACTGTGTCTGGATATAATTCAAGCCTCAAATATGTCACCTAATTTTGAGGAAAGAAGTAGCACCTCATTTAATTGTTGTGGTGAGCAGTAGCTGGCATGACAGCCAGACCCTGTTCAGAGATGGCATAACTTGATTCTCTTCTACATGTTTTTCACGTCAACGTCTTTGTAACTGCTCTCAAGGCAGGAGTGAGGGAGCAGAGAATGTAAGCAACCTCCTGCCACACAGCAGGGAATCGGAACTGCTATGGAAACAAGAGCAGCTTAGCAGAAGGAGAATTTACTGGATAGGTTTCTATAATCTCCTTGACATTTTACAGATGCATGGAGAAAAGAAGTTAAAAACCACTGAAGTGTTACCACATCTTTTTCTGCATTTTTCTGTTGACAGACTAGTTAGGAACGGGTTTGCACACAGTAAATTGACCTTGACAGTATGTTCTTGGTCTTGTTTTATGGAGCAGCCCTGTTGTGTAAAGCACAGTCCAGCCCTGGGTCCCACCCCAAGTTATCTTACAATCCATATAAATTTTATCTGACATTTACTAAATAAAAACAAAATTATAATTATAATTAGTACTTCCTCTGTGAGTGTCAGTTTTAAGAAAGAACTATTTCTGCCTTTTCTGCACAGATAAATTTGAGAAGAACCGGCTGTCTGGAAAGAAACTTGGTTTTCATGGTGTCTTGGGGATGGTTTTTATCCCATGCCCATTTTTGTTGTAGTTGGTTTTTTGTCTTGTGTCAGGAACGGTCTTTGCCCTCCATGCTGCCCCACCTGGCTCCGGGAGTATCGCGATGTGTAAGGGCCAGCCTGGGATCCTGCAAGAGCTGGGGCATGAGGGACACACGGAACCTGAGGGACACATGGAACCTGAGGGACACACGGAACCTGAGGGACACATGGAACCTGAGGGACACACAGAATCTGAGGGACACACGGAACCTGAGGGACACATGGAACCTGAGGGACACACGGAATCTGAGGGACACACGGAACCTGAGGGACACACGGAACCTGAGGGACACACGGACCCTGAGGGACACATGGAACCTGCTGTGACCCTGCCATGCTCCGCTGTGCTCTGCCATGCTCCAGTCTGCACAGCCCGACCTTGGTACCTGCCATGACCCTGCCGTGCTCCCGACTGTGCTGCCCGGCCTCAGAATCTGCCATGCTCCACTGTGTCCCGCCATGCCCTGCCATGCTCTGCTGTGCCCTGCTGTGCCCTGCTGTGCCCTGCTGTGCCTTGCTGTGCCCTGCTGTGCCCTGCTGTGCTCTGCTGTGCCCTGCTCTGCCCTGCCGTGCCGTGCTGTGCCCTGCTGTGCCTTGCTGTGCCCTGCTATGTCCTGCTATGTCCTGCTGTGCCCTGCTCTGCTCTGCTGTGCCCTGCTGTGCCCTGCTGTGCCCTGCTGTGTCCTGCTCTGCTCTGCTGTGCCCTGCTGTGCCTTGCTGTGCCCTGCTATGTCCTGCTATGTCCTGCTGTGCCCTGCTCTGCTCTGCTGTGCCCTGCTGTGCCCTGCTGTGCCCTGCTGTGTCCTGCTCTGCTCTGCTGTGCCCTGCTGTGCCTTGCTGTGCCCTGCTATGTCCTGCTATGTCCTGCTGTGCCCTGCTCTGCTCTGCTGTGCCCTGCTGTGCCCTGCTGTGCCCTGCTGTGTCCTGCTCTGCTCTGCTGTGCCCTGCTGTGCCTTGCTGTGCCCTGCT
The DNA here is from genome assembly GCA_013400855.1 of Buphagus erythrorhynchus. Lineage (NCBI taxonomy): Eukaryota > Metazoa > Chordata > Aves > Passeriformes > Sturnidae > Buphagus > Buphagus erythrorhynchus. Next base: position 10,002 of record VZTT01025488.1, on the reverse strand, counting down.
ATGTCCTGCTATGTCCTGCTGTGCCCTGCTCTGCTCTGCTGTGCCCTGCTGTGCCCTGCTGTGCCCTGCTGTGTCCTGCTCTGCTCTGCTGTGCCCTGCTGTGCCTTGCTGTGCCCTGCTATGTCCTGCTATGTCCTGCTGTGCCCTGCTCTGCTCTGCTGTGCCCTGCTGTGCCCTGCTGTGCCCTGCTGTGTCCTGCTCTGCTCTGCTGTGCCCTGCTGTGCCTTGCTGTGCCCTGCTATGTCCTGCTATGTCCTGCTGTGCCCTGCTCTGCTCTGCTGTGCCCTGCTGTGCCCTGCTGTGCCCTGCTGTGTCCTGCTCTGCTCTGCTGTGCCCTGCTGTGCCCTGCTGTGTCCTGCTGTGCTCTGCTGTGCCCCGCTGTGCTCTGCCGTGCCCCTGTCTGCGCAGCCTGACCTCAGGACCAGCCACAGCCGGTGAGCTACCCGGGGAGCGAGTGATCCCCCACCCAGCCCTGCTGGTTTTTCTGCCACTGCTTTGTATTTTTCGCAACATTTTAACTCGACTTCCCTCGTCCACCCTACCCCTGTGTCTACAGCTACGCTGTGGAGGTTCTGTTACATTTTGTTTTTCACCCCGGTGTGCCTGCCTGCGCTGTGCCAGCCTGTCGCTCCAAGGGTCCTGCTGCAGTCCATTCAGGTTCCCGAGTGGCTCTGAGAGCGGCTGCCCCCGTGGCTGTGCTAAGGAAAGCCTCTTCTCCCTCCCTCTCCCACCGCCCATCCGCCATTCCCGTGTGGAGAGAGGCGGCCGAGCTCGCGCCACAGCGCCCCCTGCAGGCGCGGGGGAACATCGCACTGGCCCTGCCCGGCCGGGAGCCAGCAGCGCCCCTGCTGGCCGTGCCCGGAACTGCACACAGGGGAAAGCGCCTGCGGCCGAGAGAAGCTGCCACTGCGTTTGTGGCTCTGTTTGTGGCTGCTGCCGGTGTGGCTGTTGGTTAGCCTTATTATACATACACATACTAGTAAAGAACTATTACTCCTTCTCCAATATTTTTGCCTGAAAACCCCTTAATTTCAAAGTTATAGTAATTTGGAGGGAAGGGGGGCACATTTTCCGTTCCAAAGGATGTTCTTGCCTTCCTTGGCAGACACCTGTCCTTTAAACCAGGACACATGATTTCCAGAGCAGGTCTGCAGAAGTGCTTGGATAACCTTCACAGAAACAGTGATTTTCCTGCATGCTGATGTGGAGCACGTTTCCAAAATGGGATTTATCACCAGCATTTGTCAGACTGCATTATTTGTGGACTAACTATTACATTATTCACCTCTCAACACTGCTGCCACCATCCCTTTACAATGATGGAAAGTGAAAATCTGCTGTCGTGTCTGTCATAATGTAAATAGATTTATAAAGAAAATAATGCCAGCTGTCGGGAAAGACTTGAATACTTGTTTTCGCACTCATCTAATCATAAGTGATTAGATTTGTTTTCCTGCCCTTCTTATTTATGCACAATGTTGAAAGAGACCTGAACAATAGTATGAAGTACTAGCCATTTTTAATACAGAATTCAAAAGATACAGGACACCTAGATTTGATTCCTATACAGCATTAAACACGTTCCTTTCTATTAGCATTTATTAGAATCAGAACAAAATATCTTGCAGAAAAAATCATAAAGAAAATTTGCAAACTATTTGTGGAGCCAATATGAGGTACCAAAAATGCAAATTATTTACTTGTGTGGGAAATAAAAGTAAATAGTTCATACTATTATCTGAGAAACCTGTCTAATCTGTACACAGTGTAAGAGAGATGGATAATCCTATATATCAAATTAAGGTGCTGATATGTGGGGTGGAAGAGATGAAATATATATATGGCACTTCGGACAGCTAGGGCTCAGTTCAGGTGCTTAAAAACAAGAACGTAATACTGTTTAAGTTACCTGATGATAGCCTGGTAATGCTCAGTTTTAAGTAAGTAGCTTTGAGCTATTAAAGTTATGTAAAAGATTTTCTACACTTGTAAGCACCAGGAATCTGAGGCCATGTGAACTTCTGATAAAATTACAGGTATCTATGATAGCTTATGGATAGAGGGGAGGACTTGCGTCAAAGATCACTAAATCTGATGCATTTTCATGCTACATATAATCAGATTCTAAAATAATTGGATTTGTCACCTTATTTTTACTAATTTTTCATATTTCTGTCCAGATATTTCTACTGAAATTATAGTGCCCTCAAAACCTATATAGAGAGTGGATGGATATTGCTTGGCTATATTCCTTGTATCTGCACAGATAGCTTAAAATGAATTATTTTTAGGCTCCTGCTTCTGAAGAATGAGGTGCATGGTTGGTTCTGAACTTCTAAATTTTTTACTCACTGATCAGCCAAACACTAACAAATCAGTGTAGCAGGATGCTGTGCCTGAGTGGCTCAGCTCAAAGTTATCAGTGCTGGGTGGAGAGGGGAGTCACATTGCTTGTGGTGTTGAGGAGTGCTGAAACCAGGCTGACTCAACAACCCCGAAGTTAAACACTCTGAGGATGTGAAAAGCAATGTTTCCTGACAGAAACTGGCACTGATGAGGATGTGGAAGATAAAGAAATCAACAAATGTCAGTACTGATAATTTATCTAAAGCTGCTGAGCTAGAAGCTCCTGAGCTGGCATGGCCAGCCTAGAAACATATGACTGTCATTCAATCACTTTTTACTATAAAAGTGCAGTCTCACTTGTTACCAGTATTTATATGAGCTGTATTGCTTTGATTAGCATGGTGCTAAGCCCAGGGGTGTAAGACTTGAGGAGAAGCATAAAGACACTCTCATAGGCCCAGCCCTAAAATGTATCTTTGGCAGAGCACTTCTCTTGGACTGTGGGCAAAGCTTGCTTGTGTTTGTCTGTGCCTTGTGTGTGTCAAGTGTGCATATGCAAATGGATGTATCTTCAAGAGAATGTAACAAATCAGTCTTTGCACCTTCGTTTCCCAATCATCCCAAATACTTGCTTTGAGGGACAAATGACTGTTTTTTTCTGCAGTGCTTCACTGTGCTTTGTAATGTCTATGTCAAATAGCAGCGCTGTAACTGTCAAGAAATTTTATTTCTCATTTCCACCATTAAAATTCATTAGAAAACATACAAAATATGGAAGGAAAATTCAAAACTTTCACAGGAAGTGTGAAAAGCCATGGGTTTCTGTAGGAGATAAGACTATTTTTTACCTTTGTTAAATATATTAAAATTGTTAAATTCTGTTCACCGAAAGGCACTCGGGGTAGGGCTCAGCTGCAGATTGGGTTGAGAGTTGGTTGAGAGTTAGTTGAGTCTTGGTTGGTAGTGAGGCAGTGATTGGTTGGGGAAATGCCTGGACCATATGAAGAGGAAGCTGTTTGGATGCAGGGACGTGTGAGCAACAACACTGCAGCTGCAGCAGCCAATAAGTGCCTTTCTCAGTAAGGTTTCAGTTAAGTTCTGTTGAGTTTAAAGTATAAAAATACCTGGTTTTCTACAATAAAAAGATCTTCTTCAGGTGTATGAAAAGGTCCATGTCTCTTTGTTCCCCATTGCTACAGGTTTCAAGGCCCTGTCCTGCCTTCTCATTCCTTCCTAAACATTTGAAGTAAGACAGAAGTACTTCCTTAGGTAAGGATGGTGGTTAGGAATTTGCGAGATATTTTACAGAAATAATGCCCTGAGCTGTCTCTGTAACCTGCGTGGAAAGAATGAGTCCTGGGCTAAAAGGGTATTGAAACTAACTACAGTTAAATGCATTTTTATGTTCTCAGGTATAATCACCTGGTGGCCATTGCAGAAGGAAGGAAACAAGACCTTCTGGCTACAGTCTTTATAAATAATCTCCTACATTTGATCAGTCACCTAATGAGGCAGATAAACCAAGTGCTCTTTTATATATTGCTTCTGGCCTTTAGTGAGGTACACAGTAATGGCTTTATTAGTGTGGTTTTGAGTCCTTCTCCTGCTTATAAACTTAGCTTTTCTACTGCATAAACAATACTCTGCTTGAGTTTTATGAGTTTTAAGCCCCAAGAATACCTGTGTTTAAAATATTGTTTAAGTATTTAAGTCTGAACTGAATTGTTAGAATACAATTGTCACTGAGAAGCTGCTACTTAGCAAGGTGATAAGACATCGTGGCTTTAAATATTAGGGATATAAAGACAGAAGAAATATAGCTAGGAGTTGCCAACAGATCCTGGAAAAACTTGACAATGCCTTCCTTCCTTTTCCTCTTGATGAACCAGTGTCCATTCTCCTTCCCATTAATACAGAATGAATAACCGAGGGCAGCAGATAATTCTTACCAGAACTTGCCTGCTATGAATTTTAGATTCATAGTTTATAGTACAGAACAAGATAAGGGAAGCTGTTCTGAGCTGTGTTGTAGTGGGACCCTGTGTCCAGTCAATCAACTTCTTCTGCATGATGCACCTGTACTACTGAGGCTAGAATTAACAAGGCTTCTTTGTACAGTGTATGACCTTCATGCCCTTTCTCGTGGACAAAGAAATGAGCAAACCAAGAAGATTGGTGAGCTGACAGGCCCATGTGAGATTTAAATCTCTTAGCTCTCAATGCACACACTGTGGTAGAGAGCAGCATGGCATGACGTTCCATATCTCTGTGCTCCCTTTTCTTCACGGTATCTCTAGAGGGTCTCCAAGTGACTATTGTCTTACTGTTAGTTAGATTTTCTTCTATAAATTTATATGCCTCCTGCATAATAGGACATTTTCAGTGCTGTTTTTCTGTGCAAAAGAAGAGTTCTGAAGAGTTATTGCAGTGTATTCTTGATTGAAATATAGACTTATAAACTGCTAGTATTTAAGCAAGGACACAAATAAACTAGTAATATTATGCACATATAAAAACTTTGCTGTGCCAGGACTATAATTCTCATTTGTCTTTTTCATGCAGTGTATTTCATATTTAAAATTTGACAGAGCTCTGAATATGAAAGTGTAGGATAAGATTTTCATGCATGGCACAGGATGAAAGAATTCAGAGGTGCTTTGCTCAGTATGCTAAAGAGCAGACTTGCCGTGAGTCTCAAATAAAGAGAGTCTTTCTGCTTTGTGAACAAAGCAGAACCCTGTTTCATTAAGGGAACTACAAATGTCCTAACTTTAGCCATTTAAAAGAGTTTGAGAGTTAATCAAATTAGGCAAATAGCATGCACTAAAAGCACCAAGTAGTCAGTCAGGAAAATGCAGTAATCCTTATATATGGTGAAAAAAAACTATAAAAGAAAGATAGTGACCTATAAACGCTGATTCATCTCACCTTAACATTAGAAGTGGGAGACTAATGCACATAGAATGAATCATCTCTTGCAAACTTCTTTTATGAGGAACTTAGAAGTTCAGATTTTACACAGCTCATGTAAGGGGAAAAGAAAACACTGGTTTTTACAAAGCTGGTTCTGGCCCATCCCTCTCATGTAAAGAAGTAAAAGTGTCTGGATGCCTCACTGGGATCATCACCCTGAGCCCATAGTGAGCAGTCTGACCTAAGAGTGTTTGCTAGTGCAAAAGGCAGTGAAAGCTATCCCACTCCTGATTCTTGGCCAGGTATTAGGACCTGATCATAAGTTAAAACCCTGGCCATCAGTAGACAGAAACTTGATGTCATGATATTACCTATTATTTGTAATCATTCTGGGTAGTTATGTCATTAAAATAGAAATTAAAAGATCCCATGGCATCTTTACAGCATATTGAAAGGGATTGAGTTTTTAATCCTCACCTACACAAGCTTATCAATTGTAGACTAATCTCATTTTGTTTTCTGACAAAATTTTTACATTCGAGTTTCCTTTATATTAATGCAGCTGTTACTGTACTCTTCTTTGAAGGTAATTTTATTTACTGTTTGCTCTGTTTTGCAATTAGCAAGAAACGAAACACAGATTTGGGATGCTCATATGGCTGCATAGGATAGTTTGTCATGAAATGTGGTATGTCTATTGGAAAAGAAGACTTTAAATAAGAGGTTGGAAACCTGTTTAACAAATTGAAATCCAAATAATATAGACTTTATTCTGCATATTCACTCTCTCTTTTGACTAATCGTATATGGCCTTACTCAGTTTATCATGCTTCATTGTGGAGTAATAAGGTACCAATATGTATTCAAGAACCAGTTCATTCGATTTGCAACTGTTGAAAAATCAATTCTACTGAGTAAAATTTCTGATTAATTTGATTGCAAGGTTGCAGAGACAATGGCTATATGCTGTGATGGTTACAGCAGTGATTAACAAAGTCACTGTCACTCGTGTGCCTAAAGCGACATGAATGCAACAAAGTTATGCACACCTCAGAAAGAATGCCTCTCGAAGAAGTGACAACTGTGTGACTCAGTGTGAATCTTCCATCTTCAGGGAATCTGTGGATGGCGCTGCTATGTGTCAAAGACATTTAATTTAATGTGAAAGCTCCTTGCTTGTTTCTGGTGTGGTTAAATATGTTAAGTGAGAGGAGCTCACCAAGATCAAAAAGGGGCAGTTTTCTTTACAGTGATTTGTGGGAGTGAAAAATGAACCTTTTCCTGACCAAACCCTCAGGTAAGTCTAAAACAGGAAATTCAACTTCTGACTCTTTCTCAGAAAATGTCTCCATCACTGAAAAGTAGAAATAAAATGTCAGCTTTTGTGGATTTTTATTGACCTTGTGGAAAGGTGTTGGGGTTAGCTCCAATAAAAGTGCAGAGGATCATGGCTTAAGGCCGTGGGAAAACCTTTTACAGTAGGGGTGAGTAAAAAATCACCCCCAGAATCCTCTGGTTCCAGTATGTTGATCATTGCCAGAAAGTTCTCTGCTTCCCTTGTTGTCATTGGTTCCTTTTTGCTGCAATAATTTTAATATTCCTAATCACCCTTCCCTAAGGGATGCCCTCCCTAAACTCTGCCCTAATTCCTCCCCTCCTCCAAGTTTATAAATACCCCTGCCATGCCCTAACACTTGCTTTTTGCCATTGTCCTCGTGCATGGAACAAGCCTCCCTGTACCATCTTTCCTGGTTTGTGCAGTACAAACAGACTACAAACAGGCTTGCTGTTTGTTGTTTTCTATTATTAAAGCTTTTTAGTTCCCGAACAATCAGGTCAGATTTTCTTTCTGCATAAAATCACCGAGTTCAGTGAAGCCACTGACTCTAATAGCCAGGCTAGGATTGGCTGGAGGCTTCAGAAAGGGATTGAGAAGTGACAGAAGCAGAGAAGGCAATGATGTTCCCTTCTTAACTGAAAAGCAAGTGTCATTGCAGAATTAATGTACACAGCTCCCACCCTGGCCCCTGTGGCTGAAACCTGCGGGAGGTGTGTCGCAGTTTTGGGGACGGACAAGTGACAAGACACACTGAGCTCATGCAGCAAGTGCCAGCCTCACTGAGTGCTCTCTTGCTTATGTGGGTCATTAGGTCCATGTGGCCAATCCCCATTGGCTCCATCAGTGGCCACTTGGCCAACCAGCCAATAACTGCTCGTGGCCCCAGTGGCCCCAGCCTGCTCTCCAATGGCACACACCAGTCAAGTTACATAATTAAGATGCTCATAGAATTAGTCACCTTGCAGTTATAAAACTGGGATTAATTATAACTCTGAGGCCTTCAGGCCAGCTGTTGGCCACCACAATAGAGGTGTACTGGCAGGAATTTGAGATATGAACTGAAGTGCTTTAATGGAAATGCTATGGGGTATTTTTCAACCCATCTTGCTCTTATAGAGGCTGCAGACATCCATGGTCTCTTATAGCAGAGAGAGAGACTGCAGAGAGAGAGACTGGCTTTGACAAGTTAGCTATGGGAATGGTGGCATCATCAGCCATCCCTGCCAGGAAGCCCATAGCAGAAGATATAATGGCAGTAATTTTTACAAGTCGATATCAGCTGCCAGAAATTTAAATCTGAATTAAAAGAAAAAGGCAGCTAGCAAGACAGAAAACATAGACCATCTTTCCAGAGTTCTGAAGATGTACAAAGATTCATGGCTTGCAGGTGAATGAGCTTTGAAGGATGCCTTTATTTATAGGCAGATACTTATCTTACAGGGAGAACAAGATATTAGGGTAAAAAACTGGTAATAAACATGTGACTATTCCTAGTCTTTATACCTATGCTAATGGTCAAGAAATGCGTGCGTTGCTGTACAAAGGAAAAAACAACAAAAAAAAAAAAGAAAAAAAGGCAGTTCTTTATCCAATGTGTAGAGTAGAGTGGGGTAGAGTTAATTTTCTTCACAGTAGCTACTATAGGGCTTGGTTACTGGCTGGGGTTAAACTACAATATCCAGTTCTCACACCCAGCTTTAGAACACAAGAAGCCAGAGAAAACAATGTGAGGAGAGCAATGGGCTTGTCTTATGCTACCTGGTAGCCTTGCAGTTACTGACTAGGAACAGAGCAAAGTTCAAAATCCTCCTCTGAGATGAGCCATGGTCAACCTCTGCTCCTCTTTGCCCTTTTCCCCTTGCACGGGCCATGGATTTTGAACAGCAGTAAAAGATGTGAGGACCTCCTGGCTGCAAAGGAAATAGAAGAGGGAAGGAAGCCAGACTCCAGTCCTTCTCTTTCCTAAGACTGCCAGGAGTCCATATAGCCTCTCCAGCCTTTCTTCATCAGAGATGCTCCAGTCCATTAATCACCTTCATGACTTTCCACTGGCTTCTTTCCAAGGAGACATAGCACCTCAGATTTGGCCTCACAATTGCTGAGGAGGTTTTGTGGTCGGAGTAGTTGTTGAGGTGAAGCAGGTAAAGAAACAGGATGGGCCTTTACAAGGGTGTTACAGAGATGTTTATTTCAGCCACGCATGTGCACAATCCCGGAGTTCAGAGGCAAAGGCTAAAGCAATGGTCTGAGAGTCTAGCTAAGCACATGGGGGTTTTGCGGTGGGGGAAGTAGTATCAGAGACCAATTACCAGGGGCCATGAGGGTGTTACAAGGATGGGATTAGGGAATGGGGGCCAACAAAAAAACAGGGTGGGAGTGACTGAAAGGCTGACGGACAGGGAGAGGGCACGAGTTTGGAACAAGACAGGGATTGTTCTGACTTAATAGAACAGGATTTGTTATCAAAAGGAGATAACTGAGAGAGAGGCCTCTCATATC
>VZTT01025487.1:1613-23066 GCA_013400855.1 Buphagus erythrorhynchus | reverse complement strand
CCGAGAGGAAGAGACTGATAGATGGGTCTGGAGGAGAGGGAGCGCCAGTGGCGGGCGGGCTGGCAACGCGGATCCCGCCGGCTCCCCCCGGCCCCGCGGCGTGCGAGGTGCCTCACGTCGCGCATCGCGCATCGCACATCGCGGCGCTCCCGAGTGTGCGAGTGCTTGCGAGCGTGTCCGTGTGTATGTGAGCGCCTGTGTGTGTGTGTGTGTGTGTGTGTGTGTGTGCGTGTCCTTGCGCGCTCCGGTGCGCGGGGCGTGCGGAGCAGCCCGAGCCCGGCGGTGCCTTTTGTGGGGCGGCGAGGAGCAGCCGCACCGCTGCTTNNCTCCGCGCCCCCTTCCGCGCCCCCCGCCGGCGGGGGAGCCGCTCCCGGCCCGCCGGGGCTGCGCGCCCCTCCGCGCAGCCTGCCGCCTAGGCGGCCGGCGGATGCTGCAGGGGAGCCGGGGGCAGGCAAAGAGCTACCTGCGGAGAGCAAGGTCTCGCCTGGAAACAAGCGAGGAGAGAGGAGGGAGAGAGGGAGGAGGAGAAGGCACCGGCCAGCCCCGCCGGCGAGGCTGGACCTGTCGGCGGTCCCCGCTCCAGCCTCCCACACCCGGTCGCTTCGCCAGAGCCTCCTCGTGAACTTTTGAACTGTCCGAAATGTCACCGAATTAGCAGGAGAGGAGGGACAAGCGGGGACACCTCGGCCCTGGCCAGAGAACGGCGCGGGGCTGAAGGGGCAGGCGGTTCCGTCCTTCCTGGCTCGGCCTGATTTTAACCCGGTGCTCGGCAGCCCTGGTGTGTTGCTGCAAGGAGTTAACTAGGTGGGATCTAGGAGTCAGGGATGGTAGCTGCTCTCCTATCGCACGCACCGCCTGCGCACCGCCTTCTTCCATTTCAGTCTGATAGATACATCAGAAATGCTGCTTCAACTGTGCTTTCTGCCACTAAAAGCCTGAAATAATCCTTGCTATCTCTGCCGTGGGCTAACTCCCCTATTTCCCAGTCATCTGTCACCTGTGACACTATCCATGGGTCAGCTGTTCACACTGAGGTGAAGAGCGTGAAGACAAATCCTAGAAGAGGATTTACCAAGAGAAACCAAAAACTGCTCCCACAACCACTCTCTAAAAAGTCTAAAAAAATACTCACTATAACAAATGGGCGTAAATCTCAAGCGTTTAAAGCCAGAGGCTGTATCTGTAAAATGGCCAAAGCCAGTCATACATCGGGTGTTTAATGGGCTATAATCCCGCTTAAATCAGCAGCACCATCAGCAAACACTTTAGAAGTCACTTATTTTAACGCTTCTCCATATCAGTGTGACATAATACAAATGAGTGTAATGTTGAGTTCCTTAGGACTCCAGTTTCAGCAACATCAATCACACCACTCTCATCCAGTGCGTCCACAAGTCTCCACAAGACGCAGCACAGGGCAGGAAGCTGCCTCTGCTATTTCAGAGCGAGCTGTAGCTCATTGCTGCCCATCCCTGGGAACCAGCAGAGCACTTGTCAAGTAATGAGAGCTGCTGGGCCCTGTCCAACAACCCCTGGCAAGCAGATCTTCAGTCACAGGGTTGGCTTCATCGACACAGTCCCAATACTCAAACACAAGAGAAACATCTGCTTCTGACTACTGATACTCCCTCACTCAAGGGATGCTCAAAATGAATGCTCAAAGATGAAAGAGGCTCACACCTGGATATTTTTAGTATAGAGTAACCCCTCAAAAAAAAAAAAACCATAATCTTTTCTCCTTTCTCTCCAGAAGATTTCTTAATCATCAGCCTACATAAACACTGGCTGCTCCTATCTCATGGAAAAGAATAATTTCACAGGATTTCTTTGAACATCCTATGGGAAAACAGGCGTGAACATTTTCCTCCATGCTGACATGTGTCTCCATAAAATACTGTGGAAAATAGTACTACATGCCTTTCTTTAGCAATCTAAATATTTGGAATGAGATTTTGTTTTTCCTTGAGTGAAGGAATTATTATTAAAAGCTTTAAAAGGGTCATATTTATTGCTTACAAATTGAAATCCATGGGAAGCCTTCCAATAGCTTCAGGAGGGTTGGGAGTAGGCCTTAAATTTAGGGATTCCACCCAATGGGAGGAAACAATTTTGAGATCCACTCCCAGAATGACTGCAGTGGTGCTTTAATCTTAAGACCTGAAGAGCTATCTCTGGGAAAGCAGATATTTCCATTAATTACCTAGTAAATATCTCCAGTGACTACTTTCAGTTGGCTGATATTTTCCACCTATTGTGATTCCAGATGCAATCCTCAGCTGGATCCTCATCTTACCACTTACACTGAGTGGACTTGAGCTGTACATTCTCATTTCTAGCAGGGATATAAACACTCTACATACAGCAGTGATCTTCAATTCCACAAGAAAACCAGTAATTCTTTTTGTAGTTTACAATAAAAACTATTGTGTATAGCAACTTCTGTTTTCTGGAGGCCTTTTACTGCACCAGCCTTTACTCTATGGAGTCATGTCCACCAATATGTGTTTTTTTGGTTTGTTTTTTTTTGCCATGTACACCACACATTGTTTGAATATTGTGTGTGATCATTTTGCCCTCAAATTTGGAACTGACATTCGACCAGCTTGATGCATCAGGCCTGAGCTTTGCTAAATAAACACGCTTAAATGCAGCACTGACAAAACTTCCCACTAACCAGCACAGACAAAATTAAGTAATAAAAGGGGCTAAAACTCAGATCTTCAGCCTTGCAAGCAAATGGATTTGCTGCTGAGCCAAGGAGATTTATCTGAACAAATTGGAAAAAAAAATTCTAAGATTAAGTATAAGCAGGTTTGTGTATTTTCATGCTAATATAACAAAAACTCACAAAGTACAGGACTGTCAAATGCTGTCTAAAAATGTATTGGCATGAGTTTGGGATGACCACAATATTCACAGACGGTGGCTGCTGGAAGCTGCTCAACTCTTTGAAATGTTAAAAGTAGGCTCAGCCAAGAGAGACAGACATGCAGCATGCAGAAGAAGTCAAAGTTGCATGATAAACATCACAATCCCATATTCATGGAAATAACAGCTGCAGATTATCTAAATGTAGCTTTGATAGGACAGGAGGTCACTTGCAAGGAAATAGTTATTCCAGAGAAGTATTACCCTGCAAAGATCAATTTAAAAGTCTCAAGTAAAAAGTACTCTTACCTGTCACTAACACTTTCTTTTCCTCTTCCTAATTCAGGAGCCATCCCCTCTCTGGGAGGTCATGAAGAACACTTGCTTTGTGCCCAGAGAAAGAGGCTTCTGCTAAGCCCCCACCTCTGTGAGCAATAAATGCTCTTCTCCTTTAGCCAGCTGTGTAATGGGAGGCACCACAGGTTCCTGCCTTATTCAATCTTATTTAGTTGCCGAGAATTTCTACATTCCCAAGGGACTGTTATGACAAGGGTTCCAGTGAGGGCATTTGCCTCGCTGACTTCAACAGCAGTTTATTCATGTGGGTATCTGTTTAATTGTCCATAGGGGACCTGTGCCTGTGATCAAACAGTGTATTGTTAAAGGCTTTGGGACCTGCTGAACACAGCATCCCCTCTTCCTCATCACACGATAGCAGGAAACCTCTGCATATCTTCAGAATTTGGCCAAACTGTACACCCCGTTGAAGTCAAGGATAAACCTCTGCTACTGCTAAGTTTTATTACCAGAAAGCTTTGCAGAAACACTACTGGACTTACATAGTAAGTTAATTTTAAGGTTCATTTTACTTATTCAGCAGGACTTACAAATTACTTGTCTCTTGACTTCTTTGGAGACATTAAAAGATCTCTGTCAGTTCTTTATGGGTAATTATGACATTAAGGCCATGCCATGTCACTGTATTTCACCATTAAACCATTATTTGTATCCTGCTGTGGGAATTTAAACTAAATGAGAGACTAATGGCACACAGCCTGCTTCTCTTTGGAGCAAACCAGAAAGCAGACCATGTTCTTCAACATGCAGCAAGGATGCCAGGCTGCTCCAAGTGACCATGCTGAAAACACACCCTCCCAGCACTGGGGAGAAGGCAATAGGCAGGAGACACTTGCAGCTGAGTGATACTCAGTCCTCCTCTGCCCCTGAAAATGGTAAAGTGCTAAAACAGACCCATTGAAAAAGATGTGATCTCTTCTAATTCAAATTTTGAAATGAGTTAACCATGCAGAGAGCAATTAGAATATGTATTGCAGAATCACAAATCATAGAATGTTAAGGGTTGGCAGCGACCCTAAAGACCATCTGGTCCCAGCCCACCTGCCATAAGCAGGGACACCTCCTACTAGACCAGGTTGTTCAAAGCTGTATCCAACCTGGCCTTGAACAGCTCCAGGGTTTGGAGCTGTTCACAATCCACAGCTTCTCTGGGCCACCTGTTCCAGTGCCTCATCACCCCCACAGTAAAAGATTTCTTCCTAATATCTAAATTAAATTTCCCCTCTTTCTAAGTTATACTCATTCCCTCTTGTCCTATCACTACAGTTCCTGACAAATAGTCCCTCTCCATCTTCCCTGTACAGCCCTTTCAGATACTGGAGGGTTGCTATGAGTTGTGCATGCAGCCTTCCCTTCTCCAAGCTGAACAGCCCCAACTTTACCAACCAGCCTTTGTAGGGCAGGTTCTAGAGTCCTGTTATCAACTTCATTACCTCTCTGGACTTCCATGTCCTTCTTGTGTTGGGGTCCCCAGAGCTGGATGCAGCACTGCAGGTGGAGGGACTCACCAGAGCAGAGTAGAGGGAGAGAATCACCTCCTTTGACCTGCTGGCCATGTTCCTTTGGATGCAGCCCAGGATTTGGTTGGCTTTCTGGACTAAGAGCTCATGTTGAGTGAGATCTCCCAAGTGTGTCAGGGTCCCTCTGGACAGCATCCTTTCCTTCCAGCATGTCAACTGCACCACACAGTATTAATGAGTTCTACTTCACTAGCAAGTTATTATATCTACCATGAGCATCTGTCCTACAGTGTGACAAATTATTTATTCAGCAGAAAAGCCATTGTTTCTCACCTCATCAATTACTAGAAAAAATGTTTACATGTGCTCATCTATTTTCATACAGCTCAGTTGTCAGTTTTAACTACGTTCTAATTCTTTCCGTTGCTAGTAAGTCTTATCTATTTATCCACTTGTAGCAAGAGAGAAGTTGTTTTAGAACCCATAAAGCATTCACTGTTGTAATTAATATGGTGAATGCGTATTTTTCTTTACTGACTTGCAAATCTCCCAGTGGGTTTCCTCACTACTTGTGTCGTGTTATCAGACCTAATGAGATTTATTTATCACATATTCTGCCACTGGTTTTTTCATATTTGTTTCCACAAATCTATTATGCTTGGAGAGCTTCAGAAGCAATGATTATAACTAACTTTCAGTGCCAGTCTCACCAATGATAAATGTGAATTTCCATATGTCATCATTATTATGGATTATTTATGCACAGAAAAAAACTTACAACTACTTTGAATTACTTATCTCCTTGATGGACAGCTAGTAGTGCTTTGGGATGATTACAAAATAGTTTTCTGTAATCACCAAAATGTTCTACAAAATTGCTGGTTTGTAATTTGTTTTCCATTTTTGCCACTGTGGTCTCTTCAAAACAAGAGGCTAATAATGAGAACATCTAGGTTTCATATCTGTCTGTCCATACCCAATAGTACCAACCATGCAACTGATTTTTATGGTGCTACTGGATAACTTATGAGATGGAAAACTAATCTCCAAATTGTTTTTGCAGACTGGAAAAGAGCAGGGAATATTTTGAAAGAAAAATACATGCACACCTCAGTCCCGACGAGAATGGCCAAAGTTTGTGCTGACTCTAAAGGGAGTTTTCCTTCAGTCAGTAAGCTTGCTCTTAAACCATGTCTTGAGGAGCTAAGGACATTTTGTATTTGTAAAGTACTATATTCACATTTTAGGGAACT
The DNA here is from genome assembly GCA_013400855.1 of Buphagus erythrorhynchus. Lineage (NCBI taxonomy): Eukaryota > Metazoa > Chordata > Aves > Passeriformes > Sturnidae > Buphagus > Buphagus erythrorhynchus. The sequence continues at coordinate 17,128 of VZTT01025487.1, read as the reverse complement.
CTGGAATTAGTGACACAGACCTATGACACAACAATCTGAAAATAAAATAACATAAAATAAAATAAAATAAAATAAAATAAAATAAAATAAAATACAGACAGAGGACACTGGAAATCACCTAAAATAGCATTAGTGCTCTTCTTTTTGAGTAATCCACTAAGTAAATAAGATTTGGAAGAAACAAAACAAAACAGACAAAGAGAAAACAAGAGAAAAAAGCCCTGGCAATACTAAATATGTATCATGCAGGGCTAATGAAAAAACTTGCTAGCAGAAATAAAGAATTCAAATGAGGTGATGAAAAAGGAGAACATTAAGTATCATCTATGTTTTAAAACCACCAGACTCTACCTGGCTTTAGCCATGAAAGTGCAATGAAATCTATGAATTATTTTCAAATATGCACAAGAGACTGTTTTCTGGCAAACTCTGTGTTCAGCTACATAGAGATATGTCTGGAAAGGATGTTACAGATGTTTTGAAAGAAAGATAGCATTTGGTAGTATTTATTTATTTATTTAGTAGCTTGTTCTTGCTGCTGTGACAAAGATAACTAACACCATGCAAGCAAAAAGCTGGGTGAGCAGAGTCCAGTTTTCATAAGGTATTTGGGCAGCAAGAAACTTAAATTCCTGCCATTCAGATGCATCATGCATTGACATTGCTCAGCACTTCCACCCTTGAAGGCACTTCTTTCTATTTTCTTTAAAGTATGGTCTTGAAATTCAGGGCTTGGTGATTTAATCTTTGACTGGCAGTTATGGACTGTGTTGGCAGGAGAATAGGCTACAGGGTCACACTCATCTTTTCAACTTTAAAGTGGCTTCTAATCTATATACTTCTCTAGAAGAAAGGTCCCTCTGTTGTGTCCTGCCACTGATGTCAAGCATGCAAAGAAACTCAGTCATGGGCTTGTATAGTTTTATGTTTTATTTTCTGTTGGTAGAGGGAACATTAAAAGCTGGACTCTGGCTCCAAGGAAAATATAGGTAGAAAATACGGGGCAAGATTGGCCCATATTTTCCTCTTTGCACAGCAAATATAAATATACCCCAGATGTAATACCCCAGGCACCAAATAGAACCAGATGCGCTTAGGGCTGTGACTGGTGAGAAAGTTATTTTGTATTATCCCTTCACATAAAACAGCTAAAATTAATATTATGAAATTTCCATTACATTTGAGCAGACTGGACAGAAAAGCTGTTCTATTTCTAAAATTCTCAGCAGATTAATATTTTTGTAATCATTTGCCCGAAAAGATTAATTGACTCATCACATAAAAGGGTGAGTAAAATTGTAAAAAAATCATTATGTTAGTGTAAAAGGTACTCTTCAATAAAAAGACTTATTTTTCTAAATTATTTATATTGGAAACAAATATAGCATAAGTGATCCCCTATAACAATTTATGTAAACTTTCTGTGATTGTGTGTGTGTGTGTGTGTGCATGTATGTGTGTGTTAAAAAGGGGAGAATACCAAATTAATGAGCATGATTGCCAGGAAAAAGTTAATAGAAAAGCCATAAAGAAACCAATTCCTGAAATTATTGCTTTCTTAGCTTTTCATGTTCTCTCTCATAACAACTTCGGATATTAAGGGGATTATGACTCAAAAAATTTACCTAAGGCTTTATCCAGTAAGAGTATCTCAATGAAAGAAATACAACAAAAGCAGTGAGTAAGGAAGCCTCAGGCTGAATATTTGCACCAGATTCTTGGGGACTTATTGGCAATTTATTTTAGAGGGAAGATCTGGTGATTTTACAAACTCATAAAAATTGCCTAGAATATTTTGGAGAGTCAGCTCTGATCACAATATTATAACTAGTAAAGTAGATTTGTGGGAAAAAAAACCATCTCTTATTCCTAACTTACAGAGTCACAGGGAGCAGGTCCTTCATCCTGCTAGCAAATCCACAAAAATACATGCAATCCAGATGTGATGGATGTTGGATATTCTGGATATATCTTCTGTATATCACAGCAGAACCCCACACAAGGAGCTGTGTGGGAATTCAGAGCAAGGTGCTGCATGCAAAGGATTGTGCAGCATAACACAAAAGTATTGTGATATTCCGAAGGCAGGGCAGGTAGGATCTTCCCAGCAGCACACTCAGACTGGGAACCCTGACCCCTCAGAATGGCAAACTGCCTTAATTATGGTACTTGCATGGCATGTGAGTGTTGCCTCCAGTTCTGGAGTTACCTTTTTGTCAGCTACTTTGAAGAGTTTTATATAATTTTGCAGGTGAAAGACATTTCATGTGACATGGACAGAGGTGTCTAGAAGCAAAATAGTGATCCCTGACAAAAGCAATTTATTTTAATTTCCGTGTGGCTCTGTTTTCACTACTGGTGTTCCTGAACAAGCTTTCTGCTTCTGGACACAAATGCTTCCCACCATGCTGCTCAGCATTATGCCCAATTCTTATGCCCAGTTGATCCAGAAAATAGCCCTTCATTTGGCTTGTTTGGAAGGCTAGCAGAATAAACTTCATGCAAACAGTAGATAAGGTTACTGCTTTCTTTGAAAACATAAATAAAGGAAAAGCCTCCAGGTTTTACATAATAGTTCAAAACTGCAAGAGGTTGCAATCAAGAGATTGCAAGACTTGGGATAAGCAAAAAGGACTCTAATTATTTCTTCTGCATAAAGGCATTTCTTCTGCATAGAGGCATTTAAATCCACGTCTTTAACCTTCCTGGAGAGAGTCTATTACTCCAGTGTTCAAACAAGCCCAGTTCAAGCAAGCCACACTTAGAGATCACTGATCCTAGCACTTTACTGGACTCCAGGGCACTGCCCTGTGATTTTATCTGATCTCTAGGAAATATTACTGAGCTATATTTGTTGTTCTCACTTACGTATTTGTGCACAAGAAGTTTTACACTTGAGTTTTATAAATAGCAGTACACTCACATGGGTGCTTAGCAAGTTTCACCTCCCTCGCCATCAGCAGAAAGAATTTTACTGAAAACAGGTAAATGACCTGTTTACCCCCAGAGCAAGTACTGAACTTGTCAGGATGTTTTGCCTTCCTGTTGCATAAAGGCTTTCTTCAGAGTCAATTACCTGCTGACTTCCAGCTGAGCTACAGTGTCACAGAAGGGCACTCCAAAGGCATCTTTATAGAGCAGAGACTAAGCTGTATCAGGCAGGATACAAGAGAACTGGATCCCAGCATCAGAGGGCTGTAGTAAGTATTTTGGAAATTATTTTGGCCCAAATCCCTACCAGCTCCACAGGAAAGACAAAGCACTTTGAAGCTTACCTGGAATAAGATGTACCTACAACATGATTTATTGTTTCATTTCTCACACCTCTCTCCAGAAATACTCACTGATAATTTTTTTAATAACAACATTTTAGCCCAATAAATTAGTTTTCTTTTTGACTGAAAGCTAGATAGAGCAAAGACAGATTTCAGGACAGCTGACAAACCTGAAGCAATCGTGTCCTTGGTATGTGGCAAATCCTTCAGTGCATGTCAGTCTATTTGTACATTCCTGAGCACTCCAAATATCCTCTAGCTCATAAAATTCAGTTTGCTAACTGGAAAAAAAAACGGATTCCAGGTAGGAGGCTAGTCCTGCACTATTAATGTTAATCTGAACCTTCCCAGCAGGCATCAGGAATAAGGACATGGCATAAAACTCGGGGGACCACCCTAGGTTTACGACAATCCCATAGTCCAGCTGGTGTTAAAGAACTCTAATGTAACTCCAGTTCTTCCTACTGAATTAAGGATTCATGAGGTATAAAATGGACAGAGGGAGAAGGAGAGAAAATATTCCTAGCTTAGTGATTATGCATTTCCTTGTCAGAAGAATTCATGAGTTCCTGCCCCCCAAGGACTGTTTATGTATTTTAACCAGTGACAGTTTCAATAAAAAATCCAAGTAAAGAAACAAATTACATCTGATCCTTTCTACAGATATTTAACACTGATAGTCATTATCAGTCTTAGCAAACACTAGGTTGACATAATCTGCTTTCACGTTCTCTACCAAGTTTAATTGTTTGGCATGCAAGAAGGGAAACCATCAAGGATGCTGCAATATGCAGAAAATTCCTGCTACCTCAGTTCAAACAGAGTAATTAGCAGAATTAATCAATTTCAATTGTATGAGATCAAAGAAATCTCCTATCAGTTGACTGTTTAGAATAACTCAAGGAAGATTAATTTCCATCCTAGTGTTCTCTTGATCCCAATAGGTTGTTGATGACAGGAGAGTAGAAAGCAAGCTTTTTATCATCAATCACTTTTGCTAATACTTGACTACCTGCTGTGTACAAGGATCCACACATTCCTCTATTTTTAGACAAGAAAGCAACCTGTCAATAAGTGCTGAACCACTTGCCATTCACAATGACCACTTAGGGAAGAACATAAGCATAGTGGCTGCTGTGTAGAATATTTAACAGGAAGCTATATATGGAAAAACACAACTTATACTTCAAGTATCCCAGCCAGCCTTATTTCTCTCAAAGTAACACTGAAGTTGCATGTTACAATTACTGTTGTCTTAACTGCAATGCATCCTCAATATACCACTTGCACATACAAGACATCTGTTTTACCTACATATTTATCTACATATAACTGCACTTACACCCTAGCTATAAGTTCTACTTATTACTTATAGAGAATGCATAATGTCAGGCTGCAGGCTGGAGGGTCACCAGTTTGTGAAAGGAATTACATGGTCTAGTTGCCTTCAATAAGGGAGGACAAGGGTAACTGACCCTGTCTTTCTTCCAGTCCAGACTCACATCTCATCAGTTACTGTGTATTGATGCAGCACATTTTATTTACATCACTAATATAAAATCAGCCATCATTATCTCTCTCTTGTGGTCATTATCTCTTGTGATTTCACCTCAGCTCTTCTGGGCATCGGGCTTAGTCAACACAGTGATTTAAGAGTCACCATGCTCTACACTGATGCATTTTGTTTTAGTTAAACAGAGCAGACGCAGACCACAGTTAAAGCCTGAGTTCCCTGTGTGGGGAAAGTCAGTCACCCACAAGAGGAACTCACAGTGGAACTACTAGAAGAGGAGCTCCAGGAACTACTGGCAGCTAGGCACTGAGCAACACCAAGGAAAGGAAGTGTACTAAACCCTGTCAAGCTCTGGGATTTAAATCTCTCAAGGGAGGGAGGAACTGTCCACACTTCAAATTCCAGGTGTTGTTTTGGTGGGCTTTTTTTCAGTGCTTAAGAAAGACAGAGTGAAAAATGGAAAGAGATGGAGGAAAAAGGGAGAGAACAAAGTCACCACTTAGTGCAAGTCAGTGGCTGAAACATTCACTCAGGAGACAGGAGAGGTGATCTAGGCTCATATCTTCTACTTCCCTGTGAATGTTCTAACAAGCAAGCCATTGGGTGGAGTATTCTTAAGCCCCAAATATTTAGCAAGCTGCTTATGATTTCAGCGATGAAGCATTTTCTATTGACACCCATGTCCTAACAGGCCAAAACCGAACACTTCTATTCCATTTTAATGTGTACCTTACTCAGGCGAATTCCCATCGACTTCAAAGGAAGCCTGGAAAGCTGGAGCAGTCCGTTCTCACATTCTGTGTGTCAGTGTCTGTGCTTACACTCCCCTGCATGCCTTGGCACGCCCCAGGGTCCTGCTGCGCAGAGCCTGCAGACCAACGCCCGGCTACAGCATGCCCTGGCTCATCTTCCAGCTGGGCCTGGGCTTCCCTTGCCATGGGAACTGGGGCTGCAGGATCCAGGGACAAAGGGTTGGTGCACACCTGGGCCTTGCCCCAGTACAGCAGTGACAGTCAGCCTGCATCTGCTTCTGAGCACCAGGAAATGGGAAGCACTTTCACATACCATGGCACAGCAGTAGCCTGCCCACTTAAGAAGTTGCCATGGGTGTTCAGTGGAGCACAGCTCTCAGAAAATTCCTTTCTTTGCAGGAAAGGACAGAAGGCAAACACTAACACAAACAGTGCCTGAAAAAAGTGTATGCACCTTGGGTCTGGATAAAGCAGAACTATGATAGAAACCACTTACCTATCATATTTAAAATCAGTGTATGAATCAAGCCAAAAACAGTCACATATTATTTTAGAGTGCCAATTATTCAAAGCGAGTTATTCATTTATTCCTTAACATAAATTTTCTCTCTAGTAAAGGCTACTAAGTTTAGGTAGGTAAGATGTGTGCACTGGCCTCGTTACAATAGCGTATATATGCTAAACATTGCGAAGTGCTCTCTGTTTCAGTAATTCTTTGAGGTGGAAAAAATACTGTTATGTTCATTTTTATCAAAGGGATCTAGAAAACAGCAGCTTGAGAAAAACACTATATAAGGAGTTTCCTTTGACAGGTTGCAGTTTATCTCTTTGTGTGGTAAATGTGCACTGAGAGAACTGGGCCGTTTTTCTCCTTTGTAACAGACATTTGTTTCTAAAATCTCCAAAACCTATAAAGGATATCATGATCATGGATAGAAAGTTTCTTTCATAATGCACATCTTTAAATACTTGCAATTTCCATTCTACATTTTTCTCAGTGCTCTTTTACAACCATAATGACAATTTTAATTTTCTTTTTTGTGTGTGTATGTGAAATTTCCCTCCTAATTTTTCCTTTGCTGCCTATATCTTAATTTAGTTTGGAGTTTTCTAATCTGTTTTTCTTTCTATCTCCAGATGGTTCTGGCCTTCCAACTTATACATTCTCCCTAGGAGAAGAAGCACCACACATATTTCCAGCTTCTGTCTTCCTCAATAATAAGTAAAATTCTACTTTCAAGACTATGAAATTACATTTAGTTTGTATACAGCTGTTATTGAACTGACTTTGTCACTGTACAACCTGGGCTTTTTTCTTTGTTTCCAAATTGATTTAAGGTTTCATATTGATCTGGGTATCAATATCCAGTTTATAAGCAACAATTCCACTCATGTTCAAAGGCACTTTTCAGTCATCTCAAATAGGGCTCAGTCTGAGCAATCTCCACAGAAAAAGCTTCTTTGCTGTGCAGAATACTTATACAGAATTTTCTTTTAGGTACAGCTTCCCATAGATAGCTTTGTTTCTTGCAAAATGGTAGCTCAATCAAAGGCCAGGCATTGCTTTGTTCCCATTTGTTCTGACAAGTTGAAATATTCACATTACTTCTTATAAATTTGCTCCATATGAGAAGTGAATTGTTGAAGGGGATTTAAATTACTTTGTCAACCCTTTTAATTTTTTTTTTACTAAGACTTGTTTGTCAGCCCAATCTTCTGTAGCATCACCTCTTTTCCTTCTACAACTTGCATTCTCATCCAAAAGTGTTCTCCAGACTGGCACACTAACACAGCTGCTTCTAAATGTGGGTCAGAATCTCATTCCATATTTCTCACTCAATTTTGATCTCTCTACTGCAATCTGATCTCAAAATTTGGATCCCATAAACAGCAAAAGTCAGGGTCTTTTGGTTTTTGGTTTTTTTTTACAATATTAAATAAATTTCTCTTTGGAGTGTTTCACTTGCAATTAATCCTCTCAGAATTTCATTCTTTCAAAGAGTGTGGCTCTCTTGACTTTTTTTTTATCACAAACTGGTAATTAGACTGCTCTTCTTTAATTGTAGGTTATTAAATTACATCCACTGCCTCTGGCCTGAGGTTAATGGAAAAAGAAGAGTAGCTCTCTTTTTCTCACCTCGCTCTTTAGAAACTTTTCTTTTTGAAGGGAAAAAACATTTATTTAATTCCTGTGTCTGATGAATTTCATGAGAAGTCCAGATGCAGTAGCTGTAGTCCTTACCTGCTATTCCAACTCCTTCATCCCTCACATTTTCTTTTGCTTTTCTGACACCAAATGCATGTTATTTTTCCTGTTTCTTCCTCAGATACCACAGAGTGCTCTTAGTGGTAATTACTGCAATTGCCTGAGTTGGGTCTTATAACCCTGATGAATCTTTCTTATGGTTAACAGGTAAACTAAGAAATATTTAGCAGGGATATTTAACACTGAAGCTTGGATGAAATGGAAGCTGACACTTCTCTTCTTCCTCCTGGTGTTGATCTGTTCTGATTCAAAGCAACACATTGCACAGGAAATGTTACACTTCTGACTTAGACTATTCAGGGTCCAGCTGAGCTTAATCCTTGCTTCAGCCTGAGTCTAAGATAATCTTTGTGGCCATAGGTGACAGGAAAGAAATTTTTATGAGCAGTAAGTCTCCAATAAGTGGATGGGGAGAGTTAGTACATTATGAATAGAACCCAAAGTGGCCAGCTCCTTGAGCAGAAAGCTACCAAATATCTACCACACATTTGTGGTACTGATCCTTTCAGATGACCTACAAATAGCACTACCCATGTGGGTCACTGTGTCCTGTTTCCTGATCCTAATGTTAACACTGTATAAATACAAAGATATGCCACATAGTAAGCTCAGCCCTTGTAGTCTGATTTAACCAGATTTATTAGAGGTTCTGTTAAATCCACCATTTTGCTCATCCTGAGTATTTTTGTTAGTATCAACAGAACATAGGAAGTGAGGTTTGGCCAGCAAGTGCCATCAGGGTGCTCTATGCCAACCCTGGTGAAGTGTCAGTGGGAAAAGTGCACTTAGTTTTAGTCATCGGTGATCCACAAAAATGAATCCAAAGAGGAACAGTAAAGATTTCTAGATGAATCACGTCAAAAGAAACTGGAAGAGCTCAGCTCATTTAGTCTGGCAAAATGAACGCTGAGAAGACTCTGATTGCTGTGTGTAGATCAATCAAAGAGTCTTTTTTGAACTAAGGAACCATGTTGGCAACAAAATTGGAATTTATTCTGTGAATAAATTTTGACTGGAAATCACAAAAAGCAAGAGAAGAGCCAACTTTTAGAGCAATCTCTCAAGGAGGATTAGAACAAAAACTTAACATTGTAAAATAGAGGGTGGCCAATTTATAGAAAAAATATTTATCTGACATGCTGCCTGCAAAAACAGGAGTTTGGTCTAAGAGGCTCAGGGGAAGGATGGTCAACTTTCTTGAACCCATAAATCACATTCCCTAGCCATCACAGAGCCACATAGACGTCAGAGAGCTGTGGGGAGAGGAGATAGCTCAGCAAGCCCCAGATCTTTTAATGTTCCCTGGTGGGTTTGGGCTGGATGTCCCCTGTTCCCCAGCAGCCTCCAAACCAATGCAGCCCAGTGCCACATGAGCTCTGTAACCCCAGCAAGGGAGTTCATCTGGCATGCAGCTCAAAAAAACATCCCCAAGTCCTTCATCCCAACCCCTGCCAGTCACACATGGAGATGTAACATTCTTCCAACCCACAGCTCTCAGGTACCAGACTGTCTCTTCTCCAGACTGAGAAGAAAAATCATCTGGAAGAATATCTTTTGGAATAAGATTTTTTATAAGTACTTCTTCTCTGATCTCCTGCAATTTTAGCAACAGTAGCATTAGGAACTACAGTAAAGACTGAACATTTTTATACTAAATTATTATCATCAGAGTTAAATGCTGTGCTGGTAATTTAAGAAGATTTGAGATTTAAGATGCAATAACAGTGTCCTGAACTGCATGTTCTACCAAAGCTGAAACACTCACAGCAAGTGTCAAAGCCAAGGGTATGTACCATTTATTAATAGAAGATGAAGCTATTGCTGAGTTAAGAAGTAGCCTCAAGTTACTAGTATAATTAAAAACTGTGATTAAATATTAAGATGAATGAAATAATTTAAATTGTGAGCTGTCAAAGTGCCAAGTAAATAATTTAAAGACAGATTTAAAAAGCAGTGGGAACACCCTTCTTCTGCTTTTACTACTTCTTCATATATTACTAACCCTTTTTTACCATTTATAATCTAATCCTCACATTCTTCTCTGATATTTGCATATGTTAGCGAGGTTACTTTCTCCTAAAATGTATTTCTGTTTATAGTATGTGCTTGTAAACTGAAGAAGAGGCTGTGCTTGTTCCTATGTGAAAAAGAAAAAAAATATCTTTGGGAATAGGAGGACAACCCTTTCTGGGGCAGCCACAGGGAACAAAATAGATGTTTGTGGATAGAGCAAGGCAAACGAATCAGGAAAGTGGGTCTGAGCTGTCTGCAAGTTGTTTTGTTATCTAAATATTTTCTTTTCAGGACTTTTCCATCTCAATTTTCTCTTAAGAGCTATTTTTCTCCCTTTGGATAAATAATACCATTTTCTTCTTTCATCAAAGAGCATCAGAGGCCAATGCTGATGAAGATGAAATAAAAAGGAAGGCAATTGCTGGCACTAAAGTAAGAAAGAAGTGTGTGCACTGACTGCATGGGTAGTCAGGTGGTCAGAAGATTGATTACTGCATGCCAGGGCCCTCACCTGGAATATTGAACAGTCAAAAGACAGTTTTACTCTGTTTGATCCAGCACCTTAGCTAGCCTGGCAGTATCAAGTCATTGCCCTATTATCTTCATGGTGGAGCTGAAATGCAGATTCCCATGGGAAGCTTCAGTTAGACCAGTGTTTTTCTGTGAACAAAGTTTTTTTTCTTGATGAACTGGCTTCTGTCATCAAAGATATTTTAATATACCTCAAAAAAATTCCTCACCATCTCCAACTCATGGTAGCAAAGAATAGAAACAGAGCCTTGTTCCCACCATGCCAGATGTGCATTCCTGATGCCTTGCTCTGTCTGCCACCAGCCTGGATGAGGGCATTGGTCTTTCATGAATGTCATATATCCCTAGGTGCTCTCTGCAGAGATGCAAATAGACACCCACAGCTAAAGTACAGGGTATAATTACATCCATGCAGAAAAACCTTGCGTGGCTAAGGCACGCTGAAAGGTTGAATAAGCTCAGTACAAGCAAAGTTCCCATCCCACCATTTTTCCCACAGATAATAGGAAACAGATTTCTGATGCCCATTTTAATGTCAGCTTGAAAGTGCACAGTGCCCAATGGATCAGTAAACACATTTTTGAGAAGCCAAAACACAGGTTTCTAGACAAAAACCTACCCAGCTGTAGTATTTTGAAAGAATGTTTGAGAGTTAATAAAGGAAACAATAGACTTTCCCACATTCTTAACCTGTGCAAGGAAGGTTAAGTTCTTCTCTGCTGAAGAACTGTGTATTTTTTCCTAGAGATCTGTCATACAGATTGCTTTACAACACTCTCCAGTCATACAGCTGGAAGCATCCAAGTTCTGCCATCACTGTCCCTCCACAGTTCTGTCTGCCTATACCTTTGAATACACTTAAGTTTTTGAGGAGAAGCTGTTCTCCACCGACACCTAAACCCAGGATTTCTGGAGAGCTTTTCCTAGGAATCCCAAATTCTTTAGCAAAGCTTGTTGATGGGAATGTTTCCTGGATATAGAAGCATTTTTCTTTCCTGTCATTATATCTCTATCGAGAGACATTTTACATCCACCTGTTTTAAATATGATCTTTTAAGCCACCCTACTCCATGCGTTTGCACTTGTGAAGATGATGTTCTCATCCTTGCACAAGGGTTCAGTTTTCCATGGAAGCAGTAGCATCTGTAACTTATAGAAGACTTCTATGCAGATTCCTCATCTGCGTGCTTTCTTTTTACCACACAATAGCAGTCTGGGTGAGCTTTTCATAGGGTTGTCCCCTTCTGCTGGATACTTATCCCAACTGAATAGAAAACTGAATTAGATTCTTGAATACAAGTATCCCAGTCTCCTTACAGTCTGCATAAAGGCAAGATTAATGGAATGAAGCATATAAAAGACCTAAGATGTGGATTTTGAGAGGTTGGTAACATATGGTTTCTTCTCACTGAGGATTTTACTTATGCTAAAGCAGTTTTTTCTTCTTATTCATATAAAGAATAGGAATTTCAGATGCAATTTTTTTGTATGGTGTGTATTGTTGATGAATACCAGAAATATACTGATTGCTACAAATTCCTTGTTCATTAAATTAATCCTTTTATTACCTTTGGTAAAAAGGCAGAGGTTATATATGACCTTCTTTCGGATTTTTTAATATCAGACTGTATTTATTCAGCAAGAGAACCAATGCTCTTGCAGCAGTTGTAAGTAAGATTCCCAGAACACTTGCTCTATAGACAAATGGCATCACAGTTCATGTGCAGGGCCCAGGCAATGAAATAGAAAAACTGTCTTGTCAAGAATCTGCAGTGAAATACTGGTTTCACTGAGTTTCAGCACTGATCTCAATTGTTTTACAATTAATTTTACACTTGTATCATACACTTTGGTAAAGGCAATAATTCTGCCCCACACTGAAGAGGGGCACTTTCTCCTTTGGTTTTGTGGCCTTTATTTCACAGGCTGATTGAATCTCAATAACTCACAGAACCACTGTAAAGCCACAGCTGTCCCTTCAGGTAGCAATTGTCACAGGCTTAAAAAGTACTCAACTACAATTAGCACATACAAAGAACAAGGGAAGCAGTAGCATGTGGCATCTCCTAAGTCTTGCCATTGTTTGCTGATGGTATGAAGATACCTGATTGTGGCAAAAGTATGAGAATATTTATCATTTTTCATCACATTATTTCTAAATATACATCTTTCCACTTCAGTCCCAGGCCAGATTATGTATGCAGTTGTGGTTTTTTATATTCTTGATCAATGGTTTTCAAAATTCTTTAAAATTATTACAACCACATTTGAAAGTAGCCAGTGTCTTATCTGAAGCACCAGAGCATCCTACAAAAGGCCTCAAGAAAAGTTTAGTAGTAGTAGATATCATTTCATAGAATCACAGAATGGTTTAAGTTGGAAGGGACTTTTAAGACCATGTAGTTCCAACCCCCCTGCCATGAGCAGGGACTCCTCCCACTAGACCAGGATGCTTAGAGCTCCATCCAGCCTGGCATTGAACACTTCCAGGGATGGGGCATCCACAGCTTCTCTGGACAACCTGTTCCAGTGCCTCACTACCCTCACAGTAAAGAATTTCTTCCTATTGTCTAATACAAACCTATTCTCTCTCAGTTTGAAGCCATTCCCCCTTCTCCTGTCTCTACACGCCCTTTTAAATAGACTCTGTCCATCCTTCTTGTAGGTTCCCCTCAGGTGCAATTAGGTAACTCCAAAGCCTTTTCCACTCTGAACAAACCAAATNAGGTTACTCTAGAAGTAGCACATCTTTACAAAAAGTTTGTAATAAAAGTTAATAGTCATTTTCAAAATATTTCACTCAGCTCCAGCATTTAATTTCTGCCTGCCTAGACTTCTTCAGAAGCAAATACTTATTGTGGGAGAGAACAGACTATGTACACAGCCAGTAACGTGCATGTTATAGATGGACCCTGCTGATCTGCCTGCCTTTCTTCTGGAGAGCTGGCCAGAGACAGCTTGGGCAGCTGTGGTGTTGTAGTAGTCAAATATGATCTCATACAAATATATAACCACAAGTTCAAGTCTCTGCCTTGTTCACATGAGAGGAACACTGGAGTGAAGGCAGATCTGTTCTGCCCCATGCATGGGTTCACAGGTACAACAAGCAGCTGCCATGGCCTCGTTGACTCACACCGTGAGAGCTCTCTCAAAAGGAGGTGAAGATTCAACCCTCAGAGCTGTTTGAGGCTGCACAGCCTCAAGCCATGTGTTTATGGTTGGGGATGGGATCTGAGCTCTTGTCTTTTGTGTGACAAAGATCAACCTGCACAACCTGCGGTACAGTCCTTGCATCCCTCCTGCCACTTCAGAGATGGTTCTAGCACCCCTGAATGTATCCTTGTGAACCAAGGAATGGGGACAGAACAAGATTTTGAAGGGAGCCTGCAGCAGCCTCCAGAGACATAGAGGTAGATGCTATAGATATATGGTATATGCTAGAAGTAGAATTACAAGCCTGAGGATACAAAGCATGGTGCCAGCACTTGCTTTACCATTCTACCAACTTTCTCATATGTACATGAGTGCTCACAATACACTAAGTTGTTTTGTGAGCAAATATAAAGCAAATGGTAGGTGGGAAAATTGAAAGATCTATTTGAGGAAATAATGGCAATATTAGTAAGATAAAATCATTATGTAGGCACATCTCACAGTGAGGAGTTTTTGTTTTGTACATGTATTTTTGTTAAGAGTGGGAACAAATGAAGGAGGTATTAGACAGAGCAGAAGAAATCCAAGCAGACACACTTACCTGAATCAGCCAAGAATCCAGTACACATCTAAAGCCAAGTCAATTGGAATTTTTCCTTATTCATGAATGTTACAATCCCAGGCACCCTTAATGGTAACATTCTTCATTTTATAAATTATACTACAACCCATATATTGTTTATCTCTGGTCATACAATGTGGGTTCTATTTAAATTTATATATTTAAATGTATTTCACCACTTTGCAAGAGATTTGACCTTCCACTTGCCTTTCTCTATTACCTACCAACATATATTTTAGACAGTGATACATTTCTGGTTTGGAACACGATGAAAACGAAAACAGAACAACACAACAGCAAGCATTTTTCAGTGACATAAAGGATAATAAAACTAGAGATTCTGTGATTACTGTGCAACTCAATGAGTTTTCAAATGAACAGTTCAGCAAGCAACACTCCATTATTCAAGTGATTGTTAAGAAACATTTTTTTTCTGGTATTAACGGACACTCAGTTTATAATATGATACACCATATATTACTCCAAATCAGTGAGAGAGAGAATGAGACAAAATAATATTTCTCTTTAATAACCTAAGCATACCATTTTTTGTAGAAACATACAAATGAAAATACTTTTTTAGGGTTTTTTTTTTGTTTGCTTTTTTGTTTTTTTTAGTTTTGATGCAAGGCTTAGTCCATGTTAAATACAGAAATAAGCAATGCATTTTGGCTTAGAATGTAGGATTGGCAGGGTTTCTTCTATTTGTCAGTCAGTTGTGAACTGCTTGCTATGTTGGTGCAGAATCCCACTGATTTTATATATGGAGACTTACATACTTATCAAGCAGCAGGAAAAAGTGAGGTTATGAGCTTCCCTAAGTTGTTTTCCAGCTGATCTATTTGTGTCCAATACATCATCCCAGTACAACAACAACTAAAACTACCAATTCATTTCATGGAAAAAATGTTGTTCTTCTCTGGGCTTCTCTTCTCACCACATATCATCAGTAAAAAACATTATATGTTAATCTAAATTCTGATCCCAAAGTAAATAAAATAGTTTCCTAGTTTTGCCATCAAGCTCTTAAATAAGTGACTGTTTTAACTTGTGAAGAGTCCAAGACTAAGACAAAAACTTAATTGAGATGCAAAGAGATGTTAGAATATACTGGGGGCTTTTAAATTGCTTCATATCCAGGCTCAAAATTAAAGGGAAATAATGGGGGTTTTGTTACATGTAACCAGCAATAGGCATTCTTTACCTAACCAGGTTATTCTTTACCAGGTTAATGTCTAAACAAGTAGTGTGATGTGATCGCCCAGAAAATCTCTTTACTAAGGACATTCCAAATGATGGCAATAGCCTTTAATTTTACCCCAAACCCAAACCTGTAGGTTTTGATGACATTTTACTGACATATATCTAATTTCCAGAGGTCAAAATTCTT
>VZTT01025486.1:0-74200 GCA_013400855.1 Buphagus erythrorhynchus | reverse complement strand
CTACTTCTAAATCAAAATAAATTTGAAGTGTGATGTCTTAAAAAAACCCCAAACCCTCCCAGCTCTCTCCAGGCCTCAGACCCACAGGCTGGGGGAGCTGCAGGCACTTCAGGCTGTGGTTGCATCTTCCCAGCCCTCTGTAAGTCACAGGGCAGGACCTGCCTTGCCATGGTTTGCACAGAATATTCACATTGCTGAAGGTTTTTGCATGGCAGGGAGCTGAGCTGCAGCCCTTCAGAGAGCTCTCTCTGGGTTTTGGTACATGTGCATCATTTTCTCTCAGAGCAGGAGCAGAGAAGGAACCTCTACCAGGTTTTCAGCCACCCTAAGGAGACTGCACTATTTTCTAAGTGAAGGTTTGATCCAAGACTCCAGGGAGATTTATCAAAATATAAACCAGGCCAAGCAATGTAGATGTACCAGAAGAAGATTATAAACTTTTGTGGACATATGTCCCACAGTTTTCCCCTTGTGTGCTGTGATGTGCCCCAGGAGCTGTGGGAGCTCTGGCCCAAAGCCTGGCAGGGCAGGATGGGCTGGGGGAGCCCGGGCACAGGAGAGGCAGCAGATCTGCAGGGCCAAGGGCCATGATTCCCCTCAAACTGCCAACTTTTGTTCTGTGACAAAAGACAACTTTTGTACATTAAATGCATTGATGAGTGACAGTGTAGGTCAGGCTTCCTTCACATAAAATTAGAGTCTTGCACTGAAGGATCTTGGGGTTATTTTTTCCTTTCATGGAATAATGGAGCTGTTTGATTTCTACAAACACACACACAACTTCCAAGCTTAGACACGTACAGCAGAGGTAAGAGATGATGACCCATGCTCTAATCTTGTCATTCATTCAGCAGTGACAAATATTTATAAAACCTTAATTTTCAGAACCACAGCTAAAAGTCAGCTCAGCTGACACGCTTTGAAGATGCAGATTCAGTGCCCCAACCTACCACATGNGAATGTGATATCCTACTATTATTTTGCATTTGATTTCTCTAGATATGACTACACTAATAGAAAAACTTTAAAGTTACTGAGAGTGAGAAAACGGGATCTTTGATGTCTTTTATGCTTACTTCATTCATGGTGTAGATACTAAACCTCCTGCTTTAGAAACTGAAGACTGCTTCATTACTAAATGGCTATGCATGATGGCCCTTACAAATCTCTATTAAACTGAGGATTAGGCAAGGGCTGGAACAGATAGACAGTATATTTTCATTCAATCTTCTTTAAAATAATGATGCATGCAACTTCATGTCATTACTCTTTAATGGTCTTAAGCCTATTTAATAGCACAGTAATATTCCAAAAAGGAAAAGGGAATTATTTCCACATTTAATTTTCATTGCAAAAGTGAATGTGGTTCTTTCCATGGCAGATAAGCAGCTAAAGCTGCTTGGTACCTTAACTGGGATATGACTGCATTAGCTTTGCTACATTACAGCTGGGCTAATGAAACAAAGCAAAATTATTAGCTTCAGACTCCCTGAAGTATCTGGAAGTCCCATTTGGCATGTTTCTAGGGATGTCCATAGGGGCAATGGGATGTGCAGGTGACAGACCTGGATGAGATCAAGCTGGGCCTGTGTGACCAAGCTGCCTCCCTACACCACTGTCCCTGGCACAGGTCCTGTGTGGGGCTGCACAGGGACTGGTATGGCCCTGGCCATGGCACCTCTCGTGCAGCAGGAGCTGGGTATTGCCATGGGAATAGTTACCCTACCAAAGTTTTGTTCTGCCCTTATTTACACTGCTGGAACTCTGTGAATGTTGTAGATCCACTCCTGCTGCACCTCTGCAAAAGGGAGGTGACAACTTTGCTTCCCAGTTCCTGCATCTCAAGTGGAAATAAGAACTTTCTCCTTCCCAAAAAAAAAAACAAAATCACAATCCATTAGTTGTTACCTAGGAGAATCTCCTACTAGTTAATTTTTTGAAAATTGGATTCAGATGGAGGTTGTGCAATTCAGAACACAAAGGGTATCTGAGTAAAGGTTCAAAATCTTTCTTTTAAGGCAATAATGTGATTGATTTTTTTCCCCTCCAGGGGGGTGTTATATTTATATTTCAGCTTTAATTATCTTCTCTAGGATTGTTAGTGCTTCCACAAGATTCCTTCCAAGTTCTAAGTAGACATAACTGGATATATTAGCCAGTGTATGATAACCTTTTATTGCCAATTGACTTCAGCTTCATGTGTACAAAAATCTGAGCTGGGGAAGGAAGAGAAGTTGTATCAAATTACTAAAATCAAGTAAAGCTCAGCAGCTCTGCCCCTGCCCTCCTGTGCTACTAAACATGAGCTCCACCAGAGAGGAAATTCACATCACCCAGACAGCAGCAAAGACCCTGCTTATAAGCAGGACCCAAGAGATATTGCACAGATATTTAATATAAAATTCTGCTCTTCAACAGAAAAGTTGTCTGTGGACCAAAAATCTAGGGTGATTTGCACTAGGGTTATTAATCTAGAGTAAGTGGCACTATAATTTAAAATATTTAAAGATTTTCCTTGCCAGGCTGCACTAGTCCTTAAAATCTATGAGCATTTCATTGACTTTTCCCAAAGATTTTTCCCAATAATTTAAGAAAAAAATTTCATTAATTTTTAATCAAATATATTATTTTCAACTACGAAAATTCTAAAACACTCTACCTTTGAAGACATTATAAGACTGTAAATGTGGACAGAAATATATAAAACTAGTCAGGCAACTTCACTAGGTTAACACACTAACTGGTAAAATAAAACATAACTGTTCCTCATGCAGGAATAAAAATCTGTTGGGTTTTTTTTAACCTTAACCATTAATTAAAGAGGTTTCAACAGTATGAATGATTTACAGTGACATGCTCTGACAGGTTATACATGGTGAGTAATGCCTTGTCAGATGCTTCAGTATTTATATTGAGATAAATGCCACATAATGTGATGCACATGCTAACAATGAACATCAATATTTAGTACTCCCAGCAAAGCCTGCTGGTATGATAAATTTGGCCTTAACTTCATATTTATCTGCAGACTTGCCTATCAGCTATTTATGTAAAGAAATATTTCCAGAGAACCCTTATCAAGTATATTTACATATCCTCACTGCTTTGGCAAGAACTTTTACTTCTCCTTGGAGCTGTGAGCTCCACTCCCATCACTCTACAAGGCCCTGAAGTCCATCGAGGCCAGCCAGGCTTGCAGCATCCTGGTAAGAGCCCAACACACACACAGTAGCCAGCAAGGCTGCTGGGCAGACAGACACCTCTTACATTTATATATTTATACATATATACATTTATACACCTTGCCCTCCATGGGCTTGGTGCTCTTGAAAGATCCCTTCCAACCCCAATCATGCTGTAATTTCTCTCAGGAAAGGCAATGAGACAGCAAATGCAGTTCTGATAAAAGCCATGGAGAAGGTACCATAATGCCAAGCATTATCACACAAATCAACAGATGAAACATAGTCAACAGCTACATCCCTATCCATGCTCTTCCTGCAGTTTTGTAGTGTTGTTTCCTGCCACCCAAGTCCCTTTCATCCTGTGATACATTCATGATGGTGCTATTCTCAGTGACTAAGCTCAAAACCTTACTGCTTTGTATGGTCTGAAGTGATCCTGTAAAGAATTCTTTGAAAGCTACTATTAGGATGATGTATGGCCTAATTTTGGTTGCTATAGTATTTAGAGTCAGACTTATGACTGGAGAAACAATCTCCCACTCACTTGAAATGCAGGAAAAGCTTTCAGTGCTGCAAGAAAAGGCTTTCTGGCTGAAAAGTCATATTTTAAAGTTTACAGCTCCTGCTTCTGGCTCAGTGCTGCTACAGCAGCAAGGAGGGGAGAGCCAGCCTGGCAGGGCTGTGCAGGGCCCTGGCTGAGGCTACTCCAGAATTCTGCTGTAGCTGCTGGGATGAGTGCAGCAGCAGTTTATTACCAGGAGTACCAAGCTGCCATTCGAATTTTTCAACAGTTTGAAAAGCAGCACGTTTCTATTAAGATAGAAATGACTGCGAGGAACCAAGTGTGTTTTAACACAGGCAGTGAGATGTAATGCAAGAACACTTGCAGGCCTTTATGGCTGGCAACAGACACCATTGCTATCAAACTTTTCTGTTGCCTTCCATCAAGTTTAATGTGCATAACCTTGGTGGCAGAACCTCATCTCACACTCTCTGGCCTTGGGGCCATATAAACAAATAAATCAAACTAAAGCCAAATCCCAAAGCAGACAGGAGAACCTCCTTTTCTCTTTTCATTCTACATATATTTGTTCATATGATAGAGAACCTCAAAGCACTACTGAATATATGCACTGTACTCTGTGAAAACCAATACTCGTTTTACAAATGAACATAGGAAAGTTGAATTTAAAACCTTCCTCCAGTTCTGAATGCTTCAGCTTATCCATTTCAGCAGGATTTTACAAGTGCTAAGCACCAGTTTCAGAAGCAGCTCATACTTGTACCTAGCTTCACTGATGTTCAAACAGATCTTTAGGAGTCATGAACTAGGTTCTCAAGAATTAAGAAATTATTAAATTAAATTATTTAAAACATGATTTTCAAGGCAGGAGAAATGTCCTATTATTAAAAATGCACCTTAGGCAAATCCAACCAAGCAAATCAGAATAACTTATCCATTGCTTGGAAATGTGACAACTCTTTTACATGCAACCACAACTCTTCAAACTGAGAATGTACACATGAGTCATTTAGTTCAGCTTTACTTCCTTTCAGGTAACTTTTCCAGCTGGGGAAAAGAATCTTTTTTAAGAGCACATCTACTTATGATAGATACTAAACTAGCTAGCACAACTGCTTTGTGTTGCTTCTGCAGATTTTCACCAACCTGAAGCATGAGGTACCTGCAGCTTACCCAATGCACATGGTTCATGAATTTTAGTTAAACTAATCTCTGGTACTGCTCTCACTCCCAGCAAATTTAGCAGTTCCCATTCCCATTACTACACTGAAAAGTCATTCCCTGATTGCAAAGCAGATGCTTGGATATCCCACAGAGAACAGAAATGTCCTTCTCAGTGCAGTTCCAGGGCTACTAATGTTTTAATTTCCTGCCTCTGACACTCAATCTTGCCTCTAAACCTTAAATAGGTGCAACTCTGAGTTCTTACATACAATACAACCCTTTCCCCAAGAGATTCATGCCCTTGTTTAGTTGATACCAGAATCTTTGGTCTGCCAACCATAGCACATGCATGATCTCAAAATGTCACCTTCTGTATCTCTACCTTTCTTAGTCTCTGTCCCTTCCCTCTGAATGCCAGCCTGTTCTGCTGCAGGAAAGCCATCACTTCCTGAGTGCTTCCCAGGCAGCTGCTGCAACCACACAGCAGAGCTGGCAATGCAGCATCCCAGGTGATAGCACTGCATTCCAAATTCCTCTACTCTGGCACAACCCCACATTTGCAC
The DNA here is from genome assembly GCA_013400855.1 of Buphagus erythrorhynchus. Lineage (NCBI taxonomy): Eukaryota > Metazoa > Chordata > Aves > Passeriformes > Sturnidae > Buphagus > Buphagus erythrorhynchus. The sequence continues at coordinate 68,765 of VZTT01025486.1, read as the reverse complement.
TGAACACTTAAGCACACAAAATACAAAATATGCTCTTTCCTATCATTAAAAATACCTTCTAAGAAACAATCATTTTCTTGTAAAATTCAGTTGGGTTTTTGGGTGATCTGACTGTTTGTTTGGGTTGGGTTATTTTGGGGGGGAGGGGGATTTTTTTCTTAAGAAAAAAAACACAATTTAGCAATTTTTCAGTGAAATCCTTATATGTTTCCTTCAGAAATCCAAAACACATTACCCAAAAGAGTCCGTACTGACAGACTGAATGCTAAAAGACTTCAGCCTTAAAGAGTTTTTGTTTATTTTTGTGTTCCTTCCTTGTTTCACTTCAGAGGTTTTCCCAGCAGTTCTAATCTGTAATAGAATATTAAGCTCTATCTCCTGTAGTTCTGTTGGTCACAGTTACAGATAAGATTTGATTCCTACTGTTGTTGAAATGCAAGGGCCAGGCTTTGCCAGGGCATGCATGACCTTTGCAAAGCTGCGGCCTGGTAGGAACTGCGGCGATGGCTCTGACCTGTCAATGGGCAAGGGCTGCCCAGCCAGCAGGAGAACACCTTCTGATGCCTGCAGTGAAATAACAGCACCTCAGGAGAGCACATTTATGAAATATCTGAGGGCTGAAAGGTCACTCTCAGTGAATCTCCCCTTTCTTGGCAGCAAGAGCTGCCATTCCTGGGCAGGCCATACCTCAGCGGCCTGGATCTGCAGGCTCCAGGCCACTGTAGAAAAATTAAATAGATACGAGCTTTTCTCCATAATGTAACATACCTAAAGCAACACCAAACTTCTGGCAGAATTTAAATGAAACTCCAAGGGGTGGAACTTCTTTAAACCAGCAGTAAGGCCCATCCACCTTTTCACACAGGTCTCTCACTCTCCATTGTGGGGCCAAAGGTCTCCCAACACCGCCCACAGCAAGAAAAGCTTTTATCCCCAAAAACATCGCACACTTCGCGTTTAAAAACCCTCCAAACCTTTTCACAACATGCTAGGAGCCAAGGCATTCCTCCAAATCTTTAACCTGGGCAGCTCTGTTCGCCCCCAGAGCTCTCACCACACCACACTGCTCTGGCCCAAGCTTGGCACTCCCAGCTCCTGCCCTGTCCCTTCTCTGCCAATTCCTGAAAATCCCGGGCAGCTCCAGGGCTGCTCCGTGCAGCTCAGCTCTTCACTGAGCAGAACCTGACCTTCAGGAAAAACAGGAACTTTCACAGCATGAGTCCTCCTACCTCTGCCTCTTCCTTTGTTTCCTCCTGGCTTCCATGCTGCTCTCCTGCTTTGAGGTGCCTCCAGACCCGTTCAAATGATAGATGAAAATCAAATTGATACCGTGCCTCTGTTTGTACATACTCTGGTCTTTGGATACTTCAACTTACTTTTACAGAACGTACATTTACTGTTTCCTATTCTTAGTCCAAGTGAAGGGAGCTGGTATGGGTATCAGTCTCTAAGTCTGGTGTAATGCTTTTTAGACTGTACACATCCATCAGCATAACAACAAGTGCATCTAAGAGCTAAACAGTATTTTTACCATGAGCTGTTTTGTTGCCAGCTTAAAGAACAAGTGTCTCAAAACTAGATCTTTTATCACAAATATCATGAGCTTGAGGTAACATAAATGTTTTACTTTCTAAAATTTTTAAATTTCCTCAAATCTGCCATCTCTTGACACCTTCCCTCCCTTGTATAAAAGCTTTTCTAATCCAAAATGGCATAAGAAACAGAATACTGTAAAGTGTATACACTGAAGTCTGACTGGGTAATTTGGCAATAGTCTTACAATAACTGTTTTTCCAAACCTACTAGTACACTTTCTTAATGTTCCAGTTAGCATATAAAAAATAATGCTTAAACTGTACAACTTCTATAAAAACCTAGAGCAGGCAATGCATTTGTTGGCACAACCACACATTTCAAAAATGGGATTTTTATCACAGTATTTCATTTCCAGTCAATCGAGGTCTGCATTCATAGATCATTTTGCACACACATTACTCAGCCACAGCTACTTCTATCTCTAGTCTGGTAAATATTTTTTACCTTGTGCAAAGGATATATGGGCAACACAGCCAAGAGAAATTCTTGCATTAGTCTTGGAGCCCAGATGACAGTGACATACAGCAAGATATTAGAGCACTATGATATCAGAAATGTACAGTAGGCCTTAGTAAAGGATGGAGCCTAGAGTTTTATAGCCTAAGACTCAGGAAAATAAAGATAAAAGGTACACTTCCACTGCAGCATATGGCCAAGTTCAGTCATTCAGAATAATACACCACATCAATTAAATTTAACCTATTGATTCATCATCTTCCTGGAGCCAGCCCAGGTGCCTTTGCTGACAGCTTGGCCTATTTCATGCAGTGCAATAGAGATCAATAAGGAGGTGCTGTGGGGTGCTAGATGGTGCCCATGTGTCTAGCTAAGAAAAAAAATATGTAACTTAGAGTTGTTAAAGTGTTTTACTGCTTCTAAATGGACATCAGTACTCTATAACATAATGCAGTAGTAAAGCAGTAGAGAAGTTTGGCTCTTGAAAGTGTTAAAAGGCTGCTGGGATTTTTTAACAGGCAGCAGGGCATTGCTCCCAGCAAGTTCCCAGTTACTGGGAGCAGGCTGGTGTCAGTTTTATGGACACACCAAAGGCAGCTGCAGAGCAGCACATAACCAGTCTGCCATGAGCAAAGAACATTTTGTTTTTCTATACTGATGGGAAAACTTCATTTCTCTTTACAGGCATTAATCCACTGAAATCAGGCATATTTAAAAGACAGAGTTCAGGTTAAGCCATTCTTTCTACAGCCCAGCAATGCTGCACGTACAGCATTTATGCTTCCAGCCTTATCAGCATTCAAAGCCACATCAGTTTAGCTAATAGTATTAAGATTTTTAAACAGCTAATGAATTCTTAGCATGGCCAGCACTACTTTAATTCAAATTTTCCCTATAGTAAGTTCCCTCAGCTCAGTAAAAAAGGCAGTTTAATGTGCAATTAAGTCTCTCTGTGCTAGGTAAGCTGTTTTTATTATATCAAAAATCATAAATGAGAAGAATTAACACATTGGAGAGTCAGCCTAAGGTGATGAAGAAGAGGAAAGTTTATGCAAAATACAGACTGTATCTAAGTTCAGTCACCTTGATGACTGTGGGAACACCAAACAGGTCATTTAACATTTTATTAGTCAGTTTGCTAAAATTATACAGAAGGACCATAGAGCTTTAGCAGAGTGACTACTGAAATCCCTTCATACATGACCTGTACTATCCTGTTCTTATTTATAAATTTATATGAGATGTCATAAACATATATATAAATAACACAGAAACAGTCTTGTGATAGTAAGTAATCCACACAAATTCTATCAGAGCAATAAACTCTCTCAGAATTTTACCCTCAGGGTTTCAGATAACCTCACCCAGTGAGGAATTCAATAACTCCATCACTCAAGAACCAGAAAGCGGGGTGGTAACTGGGTTTGGAAGTAATGCTAATGAAACTCTACAGATGCAGCTTCTCAAATGGAATTAATTTGAGGAGAATAGAACACAGAGAATCATTTCAGGCTTATTTTTTGACATCTTTCAAAGTTAGAATACTTCCAAATTTATATGCTTGAAACCCTAGCAACTGCCTCAATTTTCTAATGTAATATCTTTGTGGGTAGAATCCTGGAAGACAAAAATTTATTAGCACATGGCAGTATTATTTAATCTAACTTGGTCTGCAGGCTCAAAATACTTAATCTAAATTCCTCCAGAATTAACCATATTTAGTGTTACTATGACTGAATTTTAATAACCTGAAATTAAAGCTAGGCCAGTTGGAGGAGGGAGATATAAAAACTGAGCAACTCATTTTTTGCTTTCAAACACTTGCAAGTTCTTCTTAATTTTTAACAAGTGAGAGACCTCCAGGCACAGCAGATACCATAGTTTGGCGGGTATTCTATAAAATGGGATGAAGCTGAAAAATGAGTACTTTTCTTTCTTCCAAATAACTTTCCATTAAAATATGAAAAAAAAAATTAAAAGACCAAACAGATTGAGGCATGAAGAAACAGCACTGCTTTATGAAAGCTTAGTGGTTTGCTGCCAAGTGTCCCACATTTTTTCCCAGCAGAAATATTTTGAGGCATTTGACAGTGTGATGGGCTTGTGTGGAAGTGGCAACATGGAAAATTTTCAAATAGGTGGTTCACAGCAACACAGTGGGAAGATGAACTGCAGGGAAAGGCTGAACAGAGGGAAGGATCTCTTAGAAGAGAAGGAGACGTGGTAGAAGGACAGCCTGGGTCAGGGCTCAGTGGAAGAAAGGGGAGAATTCGAGGAAGAGCTGGACCCAGAGCAGGATGAGCTCAAAGAAACTGTCTCAAAAGTTGTCTTAGCAACTGCACACGGTAACTCACATGTGCCAGAAGACTCTACCATTTCTAAACTTACACCACAATTACCTTTGCACTTACAGATACAGCTTAACTGGGGCTAACAGACTTTGTAAATCAACACAACTGTGCTGGCTACTGTAATTTCTGCTGCTAAGGCTCTAACCACATCTGGGGGAAAAAACATCTGGAAAAAAATTACGTTTTTGGCATGTGATACTAACAGTAAAGTGTCACAGGTTTTCAAGGGTGTGTTGCCATGCTAAGATGCAGAATCAAACATTGTAACCTAGAGAAGCTGTGTAACTTCAGGCATTTATCTTTGACAGGAATGGCCTATGGGAAGCACATCTCTCTCTTATTTATACAGAAAAACTCAGGTTTCTAAACTGGGAGGGTCTGCATCTCCACATCAACTCATGCTGTCAAACATAGCCACAATAAAAAGCACCATCCTATTTGGATTTCTTATTGATCCATGTTCTACTGTGAAGGCATTATTTTCTTCCTTGACCTCAGTTCAGGGAACAATTTAGAAGCTTTTCAAAATCTGCTTTTCTATTATTCAGAGACAGATTTGAATTTATTGAACAAGAACTCTTTTTACAAATGCTTTTTTTCATGGATTCTTTTTTTCTTTCCATCTTGCTTTTCTGTCCCAAGGTGGATGTGAACCTCGGGCTGCTGAGTAGCTTTTAAACATTAAACAAAACACATCAGCTTGCCATGTCTGTCTCAGCAGAAAGTCAATATTCACTCCAGGAGCAATCAAGCACCCAAGCACAGAGGCTATAGCAAAAGGCTGTAAAAAATGTAGTAACAATGCCTGAAAGTGCTTTGAGTAAAGGCTTTCTTGTAAACCTGCACTTGAAACCAGCTTTAGCTAAGAAATTACAAGGGCTTTGATCAATCTGAACTAAATTTTGATATTACAAACCCAATATGTAGCAAAGTGTAATTTTAAGCCATGCAATGCACAAGGACCGTCTACCAAGTTTACTGAAATTCTAGTAATAAAGTTTCTGCGTAAATTTTGCAATTCTATACCTTTGATGTGCTCAGAAATTTAGCTAACCAGCATCTCAGGATCTTTATTGTTTCTATAAATGCAAATAGTGAGAAAAATATTGGTTTTCTAGCAGTACAGCTTTGAAAATCTTTACCTAATAAATAAACAAACTCATTTCACATGCACAAATGCTTTTTATCACTACCAATCTCAAGAAGAGTTTCAATGAAGAAACACATAAATCAAGAACAATACACACTATAAATGACCTTTTTTTTTTCCTGAACAACTCAAAAATAATATAGTTAACCCACCAAAGATTTTTACCTTCATCCTATTAAAGTAGAAATGCTTTCTTATTGTGAAAAATCTGCATAAATAAAATAACTAAAGATTCAATAGACATTAAAAATAATTTGCATATTATTAAATAATCCAGGTAAGTGCTACATAATTTCACCCTTTAATAAGTAATCTTGAAAAACATTTCTAAATCTGGGGATTGGGTGGTCACTGTCAAAGCTATGTGCTGAGATGCAGAATGGACAGGAAATTAGTTCTGTGCTTATCCAACTCTTGCCACCAAAGGATACAAGCACCTGTATTCTCAGGTATGTGCTGAGGTACAAGGAAGTGATTTAATTTCTATTTAATAGCATTTGGCTTCTTCAAAGGAAATAGCCAAACTAATTCTACTGTAATTTATCCAACAATTCAGACTTCTTAGAATGCTTTCCATTCTCAGCCATGCAGTGCACCTGGCAAAATGCTGGGGAAAAGAAAAGGAGGAACTCGCAGGAAAAAAACCATTATGAAGAATTAGGATTTCCTGTAAGGGCTACGAAAGATTTTGTAACAGACTAGCACCTAACAAGGTAATAATTTCTGTAGATGTAACAAAGGCCAAATCCCACCATGACTTATGAGCATTCTCAGCATCCCTGCAGCTGAACCAAGTGAGCATAACCAAGCCACACCACGAAACAAAACAAATACTTGTAGAATGAGAGGCTTATGAGATCAAATGGAAAGCTATTCAAATTAAAATGGGGTGAGGCAGGCACCTGATATGGGTAGGTATGTCAGTGAACATAACTGGTTTTCATTTTTCTAACAAAAAAATAAGTCTTGATGTTATAAAGCAGGATTCAATAAAAGAGAAAGAGACTAATCCTGGGAAACAGGAGTGGGAGGTGAAAAAATGACTTTTACCTGAAATACAATCAGAGTAGCAAGCATTTAGCTTTGTTCTTGAAATTTAGAAAATAACTCAGCCTCAAATCTCTGAAGGTTTATTATATCATCTAAAGAAGTACTCCCCAACACAGAGCATTACACTCACTTTCAGAGAGCACTGTCTTAATTTACAGCCTATTCAATAACAAACATGTAAAGGTTAGGATCTACATTCTTGCAAGACACCATTGAACATCCACCTTTATTCATTTTTCATGCCTTTTTTTTTTTCTTTTTTTCACCATTTACTCCATGTCTGTTCTTTGTACAGAAGAATGAGTAGCATGTTTTAGTTTGATCAGTGACTCATCCACCCCAGCTTTGCTTTACAGAAGCTGCCCCCCAGGTTCTGAGTACAGATGATCTCAAAGGGGAGCCAGGCAGAGCAAGGGATTCATCAAGGGAGTTGTGTGGGTGATGGGTCTGACAGGTACCCTGGTCAGATAAATGCCACCTCTTAGGGAACTGTGTCACCAAATGGGCAGATATCATCATGGCAAGAGGCATAACTCTTTAAAATCAACATTTTAGAAAATCACAGAATGAACTGAAGAAGACTCATCTGCCCATCAGCATCCCCAGTGCCACAAAACATATTTTTACTTGGTAATGTTAATATTAACATTCTCTTGAAAACTTTTCAAGCTCAAGATGATTGTGGAAAGTGTTGAAGGCCTGAGAAACCCAAATCTCATTAAAATTGCAATTTTAGTTGTGAAGAAAGGTTCATTAATACGTGTTAGACTGTGAGTCAGCAATGCTGGCATCCTTGCTAACACAACGAGGTGGTCTCAGCTCAGAAGCCTTAAACGTGGGAACAAACAGCTCTAGCAGAACACTGGCTCTGGAGTGTAAACATTTGTCATCAAGAAATTGATCCTGCTCCTGACTTTCTGGGCTTTAAGTCTTCTAATTGTTTGCAGCATTTGTATAAAAATACTGGAAAAAAAATTCCACAATAATGGGTAATGCATTAACTACAGAGTCGAAACATTTCAGACAAGGAAAGGCATATCAAGGAAACACCAATTCCTCAAACTTTCAGAATATGTAAATATTTTACACTTAGAAAAACATTTAAATGCTCATAATGTCAATGGGTACTTATCCCTGAGAGCTCAGTTGATTCAGGAACAGACACATCAGCAGATATGCCTGTTCAAATGTAACTTAAAAAAATAAGTTAGAACAGTAGCTATCATGGAAACAACATTATTTTGCAACAGGTGTCGTGGAAACACTCATCAGCCCCAAAGAAAGCCACACCAAAAGAACAACTTCAGCATCTTAAAGCAGGATTTACAAGCAGTCACAAGCTCCCAATTATCTACAAATTATGATTACCTGTCCCAGAATTACACAGCCATCCTGCACACGAGCATGACTGTTCTGGAACTCATGATTTTTTAAAGCCAAACTTCTGTCTCAGCAGCAGAATTTAATCTCTCTTATTTATGGTTCTCCCAATTCCCCAAACAATTAGGTGGCAGTGGAAAGAGGGAGGCACTGACAGAGCTGATGTCTCTTCCCATGTCACAGTGGTCAGGCACTCCTCCTGTCTGGTGCTCTGGAGCCAGGGTGGCATCACAAGGTCGTGATGATTTGTAGCACCAGAGGACTGCAGAAGCCTCAGGCAATTGTCAAAAGCCTTGGCTTCCTACTAGAGCCCACTGAATTATTTCCAAATTTATAACTATGGCAAACAGCTGCCAAATAATCTCAGTGCCCACAGCCCAGAAAGGCGGAGAGGAGTGAATTAAGTTCAGAGGAGATGCAAAATTTCTGTCTATGAGAGCTGTCACCACCACATACACAGGTGGATTTACTTTTTAGTGACCCAACTGCATCCTCTCAGTGCCTGATCATTCTGGAGGCCATGAGAAAGATGACACTTCTCCAATAACAGGTTAATTACAAACTTATATAGAAGGAGACAGAATACTGCTGTTATAGATCAAAATTCTCCCTAATACTTATTCAGAAGAAAGAGTATTTCTGAAGCTTTAGTTAGCAACTGTTAAATGGGTGCAAAAGGCAAAGCCTGAGACTGAGGGGCTGTAAAACAGAGCAGTCACAGCACACCTGGAACCACAAACACAAAAAAAGTGTTTTTAGTTTACACTTCGTCTTACCTCTGCCTCTGCTTACTCATCTCTAAAGCAGAACTGCAACTTCTTACAATCTTTTCTGATATATTTGGAGAATTTTGATATTTGAGAGATATGACATGGTACCAACATGAGCTGTGGCTGTGATTGTGACTGAAGAATAGTTTGCCAAGTCAGGGAGTGGATGTGTCACCAGTGTGTATGCAGTGCAAGACAAAACAACTTACTCTCCTTACCCAGCTCATTTTCCTGCTGGTGGAAGAACCTGTGGGCAGCAGCCAGGGATGCTCCCACCTTTGGAGAAGCCAGAGATTTCAGAGTCAGGGGTACAGGGAGCCCAAGGCCCACTAGGACCCCACTGGAATAGAGATATTAGCAGAATATGAAGGGGTTGGAGCTGCTTCAGAAACAGTCAGTGGAGAAGCACAGCTCCTCTTGGCACCACAATGTTGAATTATTTGTTCCCAGTACTGGTTTGTTTATTCCCTTACCTGCTCTATAGCATGCTCCCTCAATTACATCAAACTCACTATTATTTTTAAATAATGATCTGCCAAAATTTTAAAAATAATTTCATTTTAATCTGATATTTTCAACTAATTATGAACAACAAAACCAAAAAAAGATATTTTGGGTAACAATATAAGTAATTTGGGTAGCTGATCCATATCTTCAGAAATGACAAACAGAGAACTTGTTAAAAGCCATGTGTACAGACATCTAAAACTATCCATACTAGCATAAAAATGGCAGAATTAAAAACTTGTAATTGCTGCTCCTTAAAATTGTGTATTTCTTAAAATGCTACCCTGAATGTTTTCTCACATTAACTCACTATATTAATAAAATATCAGTTTATATATATTAATATGCAGCGCAATTACTAATATGCATATTTTTTAAAGTGCTATTTAGTTTGGATAGGGTGGTTTAGAAAATACTTTTTCATTTTGCTGTCTTAGAGAGAGCATAAGAGAGCAGATTTTAATATGTGAAAGAAACTAACTACAATTGTTAAGTGTTAAAATTGCAGAATTACCCTAACCCTTACACCACCACTGCTGCATTTCCTCCTGCAGCCTCCCTTTTGCAGTAACCTCTTCTACTCTGAGATGAGCTTAATGAAAAAAGCATAAATATTCTCAAATGCTTTAAGCCAACTGAAGCTCATCCCAGCTAATTCTCTTCCAAACTTCTCATATTTACCAAATTCAGTAATGCTGTGTACAGTGCTGCAGTAATAAAAATGTCATCTTTTGCACTTTGCTGCTGGCACAGCTGTTATGTTATCCCTTTGACATAACATATTCTCCCTGCCTACAATGTATTAAAAGTCTCTCCTACTGTTGCTATGAGGTTTTGCTCTTAAATGAGGTGTGTGAAACAAAGGACATCAGTGACTATTACCTGGTATTTTTGCTTTCTCAGTTATGAAAGAAGTTTTCCAGTATAGCTGCAATCTCTGTGCTCTCAGTAAGCCCAGCTCCACAAGTCATGAGAGCCAAACCTGTCACTCATTCACACTGAGGATTACCTACAGCTGCCTGGGAACAGCTCCTCCTCCTCCCTCACCCCATTCTGTCTAATGGTGTTTGCCTCTTCCCTTTCCCTACTACTCAATTGGAGAAATTATTTCATTTTTAGCTCTACATATTTCAAAACCCTTTTCATTTGTCACACTCTGCCTGCAACACAGTTTGTTCCTCTCAGAACGGCAGGGAGCTACTTCCACACACAGGAGTTTATAGGCTTGGCTGTTTTCTCCTAAACAAGGCAAAACTACCCAAAACTCTCTCAGGCTCCATGTGCCCAGCCCAGCTGCTCACTCCCACCATGGACAGCAGTCCTGGGAGCTCTGCTGTTTTCATTTGGCTACTCTGACTTTTCCTTCTAAAAGATATTCCCATTCAGGACACCTCCCTGTGCCTCTCCCCTGCCTCTTGTGAAGTAGTTTTTCCTCAGTTCCCTTCCCTGACTGATCCAGGTCACTGCTGCCAGTGTGGAAAAGCTCCACTCCCATGACAGAGCCAGGCTCTGAGCTGGGGGCTCTGGAGCTTGGCAGGACAGGATGGGGAGGAGGCACCCACACAGTCCTGGGCTGTGAGACAGCCTTGCCTGAGCTCAGTGTCTGCACATCCTGAACAGCCAGGACACACTAACCTGGAGGGAACACACCTTGAAAGGACATTATCTGCCTGTAAAACTAAAAGAAAAAAACAATCCACATTTTTTTCCTCAATTTCTTTCAATTAGGTGAGTGAACTGTAAATACATGAGCACATCTCTATCAGGCAAAATAATTTGAGGGAGATTTTGAAAAACTTATGAACAAAAGATAGGGATTTTTTGCATGCATTAAGGATGGCTTTGGACATCTCTGCCTTCAGAAAGAAGAACATTTAAGTGGAGAATAAGGTCATATACAGCAAATGAAAGTATCTGTAATGATACAACCATCAGAAGAACCAGAAGACTGCAGAAATGCCATGCACAAAAGAGAATGGTTCTGGTTCAAATGACAACCTGTTAAAAGAGGTGCTGGCCCCCTAAACATACTAGAGAGAGATTTAGCTTTAAAATTATTGAACAAAAAAAGAGCCAAGAAGAGGAGAGGAGGCTGCTATGATGGAACATGCAGGAACAATGATTTTAGGGAACAATTACCAGCTATTCCCAGGGGATTAACAACTACAGCAGAGCCACAGTGACAGGCAAGGAGCCAGGTATGATAAAGAGGATAGATGGAAAACTTCCAAGGTCTAGTGATCATGGTATGGTAACTTCTAAATTTTCCTGAGGTAATATTCAATTCTAAATTTTCAGAAAAAGCAGTTCAAATTTATTAGGACTTCTTAAGATATCCACATTTGAATGCAAGTGATAGAAAATTGATAGTAATCAATTGTTTTCTACAACAGTTGGGAATGGAGCAACAAAAAGGCATTTAACTCATGGTTAAAGACTGAGAATTACAATCAGCCCACAAACCACACCTGAGTAATCTTTGAGGAGTTAAATCACTCAAACCTTAATCACAATTCATGCTGAAATTTCTACGAGTTGAGTTTTGTGGCTGTCTCGGCACGCACCTAAAGCATCATAAAACCTGTAAGAATCAGCAGTAAATAAACAAACCTATAAATAGTTGTTTGACATAAAGGACCAAAATTCTTTAAAAGCATTTAGCCCTTGGATGGATGAGGCCAACATCTGATAAGACAGGAATATATAAAAGAAAAGCAGACTGAAACATGAAATTGCAGAACACTTATAGGCAGTACTACCTTTTTCCTTTTAAGAGGTCTTGAAAAAGAGAAGCCTGTTCCCATCTTCATTCTTTGGGCCTGGTTCACAACACCACCACACTTCTTTTACTGTGATGAGGTAGGATTAAGGACCTCATCTGAAAGCAGCCTTAATAAGGACCTCTCCTCTGTGCAATTTACCCATATATGTTATCAAATTTAAGCCACAATATTTAATAACTCATTCACACATAGTATCTGTGAAAAGAGATTAAAGTAAAACATCATAGAAGTGGAAAGTCTTATTTCTATGGCAGCACTGATGGTAACAGAAACCTCAGAGATAATGGTAACATCACTCTCCTCTGCAAGGCCTCTTAGCAGTTTTTGTGCTATCAAGGACAAACAAATAAGGGAAACCAGGAGGAATCCAGTTCCTAAGCAACGCTGTATTTCTGTACCCCACTCAGGCTCTGGCAGAGGTTTATCTTGCTCCAGGCTCAGAAACAGGACACAAAAGATCTGTGATACTGCCTGGGATGCACAGTCCAGCTTCTGATGGCACCTGATTAAAATCACACTCTTCTTGGGCTGCTATTGCTAACCTGTATGATGAAAATCATCGCTTTCCCTTTTTTCAAGCCTCTGTGTTTCTCATCTGTACCCAACAGAGCCATCAGGGCAGTGATCAGGCCTTTCTGTGGCTGCACAATGCCAGGCAGCCCTGGATTCTGAGAGAGGACCTCTGACAAAACATAACAGCAACAAACAGCCTGGACAAAAACCCAAATTTTCCTCCTGCCAGTTGCTACATTTGGTGTTTGTTTCTCTGAACACTTCACCTCCAGCAAACAGAACTTCTCCTGCAACCAGAATCAGGGAAAACTGCAGCACTGCCATGGGCCAAGAGCACACACAGGTGAGTGAGGAGTCACCATGTGCACAGGAGAACCACCCAACACACCCTGGGTATCAGCTCCTGTCCTCCTCTAGGACTCTGTAGCAGGACCCGTGGAAACAAGAATATCTGCCATCTGTTCAGGCAGATTTGGTACAATTAAAAACATCCAGGTAAAGGTGGGGGGAAATCACCTTTTCATAATTATCACTGTGGTATTTTTTACACCAACCACAAAGCAGTGGCATAGACCACCAAAACATCACTGTTACAGGACAGCAAACAAACAAAAAATTGTTTTTTCCCTAGCACACAGACACAAACAAAATGCATCCTCTGATTGCATAAAGCTCCATGGGCAATTTTGTAGAAGGATTATTTTGTCTTCATGCAGTTGCCTAGTGATAATATTTGTCCATCTGTTGTAAGGCATATTTCCATATCCAAAGGCACAGTACACATTGCCATGTGCTGGAAGGGATGCAGGATTCCTGCCTTGCAAATCAGCCCATTGATCATGATGAAAAATGCCAAAATGCCAATAGTTCATGCACTGAGACATCTCAAGGATTCACAGCTGAATAGCTATTTAAATAATAAATCTACCCTACTTCAAGTCATATTTTGAGCTAAGTATCACCAGACTAACAACTTTTTCAGCAGTACAATGTTCTTTATAAGTAATAACCAATGTAAATTTTTGCAAGCTGAAGCATAAAGCCATAACTACACAAATAATCACTATATATAAAAGTAGACCTCTTGACTTCAGTACAATTATTTCACTCAGAGGAATACTTCTATTTATGAAGGGTTTATTTGTTCTGGCCCCACTTCTTCTAATAATGGTCTGCTGTAATCATAAATGGATCTGGGGTTGATTTGACTGATTTCTTTTGCTCCTAAAATTGGTATTTTTATCTAAGCATTAGTGCACAAAGTCTAAGTTGTTCCACTATATGACTTTAACCACCAGTAAAGGAGAAAATGCTCTCCAAACAAAATTTCTCCTATATATTTTATGTTGTAACAGCAGAACCACCCATTACTAAATGGAAATGATCACCTTACTATAATTTAACCATTCACCAATTACAGCAATTGAACAGGTGTCATTAGTGAGCCTGGGTTCACTCTGGTGAAAGCACACATGCTCCCTCAATCCTAGACAGATGAAATTTTGATTCTCACCCTGGTTTTCAGGAGTCCCAGATACTTCTGCCTTTCCAAACTACATCAACAAAACTGTAGCGTTCAGTTACAAATGATTAGCACCAAAGAAAGAGGTTTAACCTTTATGGAGATGTTTGCAGCATAAGCAGAGCACAGCAGAGTTCACCACTAAGGACTTCAACCCAGTCTAGATGAGTCAGACTTTCAAGTGGTTCAAGCTAATTTAGATTAGATGCTAATTTAGGTCTGGGCCTCCGCTGTGAGCAGCTTGTGCCAGATTGAATATGGTGCTCTTGTGATATGGGATTACAGTCAGAAGACTTAAGGAGCAGCTACCTAATTAATTTCAGTTAATGGTATTTAAAGGCATGCAGCTGTATGTAAACCAGCACCAAGGAGTGCAATAACATTTCATTCACAAAGCTACCAAGTGCCCATAAGGTGGCCACACTCACAGGCACGTGGCTGGTGCCACAGCCCTGCCTTTGCCTGTCTGAGCAGCACAGGCAGGTCCTTGTCCCCTCTCTGGCACAGCATGAGAGCATATCCTGCTCTCTGCACAGACCACTGCTGCAAGTGAGGCACGTAGGATGGGCAAGAAACAACTGCAAGGAGAGGTTAAAGGTATGAAAAATGCAGTTTTCCCACTGCTTCATATTTTCCTTCCGTGTTCTCTGCAGCCCCCCTGCCCAGTGCAGTCTCTGACACAGCCTGGGGTGTCACAACCTCCATGGCTGGCACTGCACTTCCAAAGGGACAGGGAGGGACCAAAGAACCCACTGCTGAGAAGAGCAGGGGTGCCCCTGCACACCCACTGCAGGGAGGTTTGTGCATGGTAAGGTATCTGTGTGCAGCTGCTGCAGAGGGTAATCTCAACTCTTGATACCTCATGGGAATTTCACTCTAAGAAGATTCTCCCTCTTTTTGCACACAAGTCCTGCATTTAGCTCAGGGTGCTCTTGAGGGACTGTGGGACAGCAGGGATGTGCTGCCAGCACTGGGGACTGACTTTAAGTGAATGAGCTTTCTGACATGTGGTCTGGAGAAAGGAATATTCAGAATAGCAATGTGACACTAAACAAAAAGGATCTGTTTCATATATGCTCAGCCTGATGTTGGTTTTGACCCATCAGTGAAGAAAATGGAGAGCTGGATGCTGAGTGTTGTTAAAATACTATTCTTGATCAAACACCAAGGCCACCAACTCGACCTAAATTCTCCTCCAGTCTTTCCCTGACCTCTTCATTTTCAAGCCATAATTGAAAATGCAGGAAACCTTCTTTCCTGCACAGGAAATTAAAAGTACATAAAAATTATTACCTATGCCAAAAGTTACCTGTATTTTTTAATGCAGATTGAAGATACTATAAAAATGTGCAAGGCTTGTAAAGAATGGAACACTGAAACTGCAAGCAGGATCTCTATTGAAAATTAATACCAAGAGTTTGCTGCCTTTTTTTTTAAATCTCAATATAATGCTACCAATTCTTTTTTGCTTTACATAAAAACACCACTGCAGAAAATCAGCTCCTCTCTGCCCCCTCAGAGGTGGCAAAATGTAAATGTTCAGAGATGTCTGGATTGTTGTTTTAAATGTCACCAAATCCAAACTTCAGCATTACAGCAGTTATTAGCTAAATCCATGTTCTGTACATGACAAAACATTTGCTCCCTCATCAACCATTCTTTTCCATTTTGCTCTTAATTTACTAAGTTCTAAACTCACAGATGGCTTCAGTAAGTTTAACTTACAGAGTAAGCAATACAGGAAAAAAACTACAGCAATGAACAATGTCTTTAACAAGTCACACTTAAGGAGATCAATAACATCTAACTTTTAAAAGAATGCAGTAAATCCCTCTCACCTGTCACATTCACATACAGATAATCATGGCAATCTGAGCTTATTTGAATAAACTGAAAACATAAAACTGATAATTTAAATCCCTAAAGCATATTCACTTTTGCTTTTTACCAATTTAAAACAAGAAATTTTTGCCAATAATTTTTTCTGTAGAGTAGAATAAACAAGCAGTAGGTTTCACAAGTGAGTATAAATTGAATTTAAGTTAGTACACTAACATTAGTATAACTGCAGTATAAATCCCTACAGTGTTTTATAAAAATAGATTATTTCATACATTTTAAGTTACTTATTAAAAGGGTAACAAAATGGCACCAGTCAAATTTCTATAAACTATAGAATTAAATTCTATAATTTATATTAACACTGTTTCAGCTTTTACCTTGGTAGAACCAGATCAATCTAAAAAGCAATTTAATATTAAAAATTCAGGTCATGCTATAACCATTTTCTCATCCAAAAATTGTACAAGAAAGGAGACCACCAAATTAAAACTAAGCTCATAAATGGACATATGTCTATATCTGGAATCATGCATTTGCATTGCACACAATGGACATACCATGATGAAGAAATAACCATATGAAACTTGCCCTAGAAATATCTAGAAATAAATTATTTTCCAGCCATAAAATATGCTGGAGCACTAAAAACATTCTTACTGTGGAAGAAAAGCAACATGGTAATTTCTGAAGATACTGAATTTCCCTCCCATTTTCCAGGCTTAAAAATTTTCCTCTTTCATGAAATTTTAGTCAGGCAGTCAGTGGTTTAGTGTGCCATGTGTTCCATCAGTAGCACCTGAATGCTAAATAACAGAGGTTGGTATTACACTCCCCTGCAGACAAGGTGTCTTCATTTATGGATGGATTGAATAAGGAGCAGAGAATCTGACCACACAGAGGAGAAACTAAATTCACCTAATATATCCTCTTATGAGAGGGGGGGACAAGAAGAACTATGAACAACCAAAATACATGGCTTTATTGGAAATCTGCTCATTATGATGATTCCATTAAAATGGAAGAGCAATAAAAATGGCAGTGATGGTCTCCAGTGCAACCTGTGATAGCAGATTACACGTCTGGGTGTGAAATTTTAGCCCAAGTGTCAAATGCTGGGCTGAATATCTCGTGTTTTCACAGCTCCCAGCAGTTTCTCCCCTCACTTTCAGTGAACACAAGGGTAACATTGGAAGAGTCACTTGCTCATGCTGTATCCCAGTGACTTGGAAATATCCTCCTGGGAGGGGTGATAAGGTGATAGTTCTGCATTTCTGCTCTCCTCTTTCAATTAAGGTTTTTAATGTCACCAAAATGTGTTTTACGTAAATGCAAATCAAGGATTTGTTACTGAGCTGCATTTGGTATTTATAAATTTCTGAGAGAGCAGGCAGTGAGGCTCGTGGTTTATTGCTGCTTTAAGCCCATTGTAATCTACAAACTATGATCAGTTATTGTGGCAGCTCTGAGTATTTAAAGTAAAATCCATTTTTCTTTGTCAACCACTTTATGTGATATGAGATGTTAGACACACAGACTGAGTCATTTTCTCATTAGCCCAGCCAAGCATATACATCTTTTCCCATCCACTCCTTGAATTTATGCTATGAAAAGATACATATTTTGAAGCAAACCATTTTCTCTGCATGTTAAAAACAAAACAAAGTTGGAGACTGAGAAGGGGAGAAAGGGAACAGCTGAAAGTAATCTGAATCCCAGAATACATTTAAAGGGGAAAACAATGTATACTTCTATTGGGAGATAAGCCATATTGAGCTTATCAAAAAGACAGTCCTTGGATACCACAGTTTGCATGTGGCTTAAAGATAAAGAAACAATGCTGCTTTCTTTGGCTCTCTAATCCTTCTAATGAGCAGCTTTAAAATATCCCATAATTTAAGTATAGATTTATGATCAGAAATCAGGTACATTTATTTTTTACAGCTAATTACATTCAGAGTGATTAAGAAATCTGTATATTCCAGGCTTTTGGAAAAAAAGTAGTGAAGTTCTAGGACTGTTTCTGCAGTCCTGCTTGCTGGGTTCATAGTCAGGATTACTGTACCCAACACAGCTTTGCTAAACTTAACCCAGAGAGTTTTGCTGCATTCTATTTATTCAAGATGAATATAGATTTAATTTCATTAACTGCAAGAAATGAAGATAATAAATCAGGAATTACATTTGTAACAATTCAAAGACAGAGAAACCAAGGGTGTCTCAAAAAAGCAAAAGACTGAAATTCCAAGTACCAGATTTCTAGCCTCTCCAACACTTGAGTACCTTAAATACACAACTCAGTGACTTAAGTACACAACTCATCCCATTAAAGCCACAAGACAGGTGCATGCTTGACTAGAACCACATGCTTTAGACAAATTGATTTATGTGAACAGAGCTCTCTTCTCTGACCACAGCCTGGGATGAGACTGAGGTAAGAATCTTTCCATCGAGCCAGTCAATGGCCAGGTTTTCACTGGAAACACAGCTCAGGTCTCTCAACCTCACCTGGTTTTACCCTCAGGAATACACAGAGCTGGGTCCTGCCAGGCACAGCTCTGGCCAGGGAAACAGATGTGCCAGTCCAATCCTTGCTTTCCAAACTGGAACAGGACAGCCTGGCTGGAGCAGCACCAGCACCCTGCAAACTGCTGCAGGGAGGGGGGTGCTTTCTAAAACTCCCCTGCACTGCAACATTTACTCTTTGTTGTTCCACAAGACATATATGCAAAAATAATGCAATATTCCCTTCAGATGCACTTCAAATTGTGTTTTAGGGGAATAATAGCTTGTTATTTTTGAACACGTCAGAAGCAATAGATATTTCAAAGCACAAAGTGTGTAAGCAACAAATGCTAATGCCTGCCTGAGCTGCTCCATAATATTTTATCTGGAGATCTGCCAAATTCTTGGTCTGAAATTCAACTGAAGTTTGATGATCACAAGTACAATGGCTATTTTTGTATCCAACATGCATATTATCAGGAATAAAAAGACAAATTGTCAAGTGAATGGCACTGTTGTTACAAAGGTGGTATTTAAACAATTGGAGAACTTAGAAGCAAATAGAAGGCAACCAGCCAATTCCACATTGCTTCCAATGACATTTCCACAGAGCTCCATTTTCCAATTATTTCACATAACTCTGCTCTGTGGGTTTGGATCTCCAGTGCAAGGCTGCAACACAAACTCCATAGAGTGCTGGAAAAAGAGACTTCTTAGGCTATTTTGAAAAACACTATTTTTTTTAAAGTAACTAAAGCCAGAAGGACAATTTTCATGCATAAACACAGCTTTCTGGCTGTTTATCACTGCTGTCAGGCAAACATTAGCTGTGCTCAGCATGGCATTTCCCCTCAGCTTTATTTGTAACTTCCATTGCATACAGGAAATGGGGCTCACCAAGAAAAGTGTTTTTAAAAGGTTTACTGCTAAGGATAAACTAATTCATGAAAATTTCATCCACACATTAAACATCCCACAACATGGTAACAATTTCACTTTCTATCCCATCTGCTTCTCCAAGTCTGAAAGTGCCCATTCTCTCCCACTTTTACAGGACACTGCCAACACACACAAACTCCTATCACATCCAGTTCCTCAAGCACCCTGAATTTCCTCTTCTACAATTAGGCCAGTACCTCATCTCTTTAAATTATTACTTTAGACACCAACTGTCTCTAGATGCCCTATGCTCCTTGTTCCTGTCTCCACGTGGTAGCAAAGTATAACCTCACAAAAGAGACTCATTAGGATAAACTTCCTTTTTCTGGTTCCAGCAGGAAAAAGAGCAATGGATCAAGCGCTTCAGTGATGATGACCTGCCCAGAATTATGAACTCTTCTGAAGCCCTTTAAAACAAATCAAAAGACTCATGTTTCATTTTATTTATTAAATAGTACCCATGGCAGTATATCTTTTGCCTACAGATGCTTGCTTTGGGGTCACTGAATATTGAGAAGTCTCACTTTTCACCTGTGGATATTTTCCCCTCTTAACCTAAAAGCTGCTGGAGGAGAGGAGAAAGGGATGACTGAATTAGCAGGAAGATGTCTCTCTCTTTGTTCCATTAGTCATAAAGACACACATTTCATTAATCTAAATAAAATGGTTTTAAGTTTTGCTTGCTAAAACAGTGCTGCCACCTCCCCCAGAGTCTCCCAGCCATCTCTGCCAGTGGCAGATGGGCTCAGAAGAATCCTCTACAGAGCAGCCACCAAGAGCATGTGCAAAGGTTTGCTCCAGAGGAACACAACGGGAGGGAGCTCTCTTCAGCAGCAGCTGTTCCAGGAACAGCCTCACCAGGTGACTGACAACAGCCTTATGTCATCTCAAACTTATCCACCACGATTTATATTTTTCCTACAGCTTACTTTTTGAAAGAAGATGCACACTAATCATGTCTTGTCTTCATCTGCTCATGTCTCAATCTCTATTTTTTTAGAACTTATCTCTAACATGCACAGGCTCTTTCATCAGCCACAGACTGCCTAGACATATGCTGTATGACATGTCCAACCTGAGCACTTTATGCCAAAATCCCAAATCCTGCTGTATTGTGGTCAGAGGTTGTTCTGGTTTGCATCTCTCTGCCTTCAGGCATCCCACTCTGTGTCCCACACCTTAGCAGCTGGCAAACCAGATGTGAATTTGAGACAATCTCAAGCATGTTCCTGTCAGAAGCACTGTAAGCTGGAATGCTTATTCTGGTTTGTGACCTGATCTGCCTCAATATTCCCTGGGAGACTTTTCCCTCCCACTGTGTGTACACCATTATCTCCTGCCTGGAGCACTGCGACTGAGCTCTTGCATTTTTAGTGCCTCTTTGCTTTATGTCATGAAGACACTGGTTTCATAAACAATATCAAACAGTCCAGTGGTCCCAGACAGGTAAACTTCTGGCAGTATAAAAATGTAACAAATTATTACATTTACGCTATGGTAAGCTATTATGTAAGGTACTTGCAGCAAGGAAATTAAATTGACAGATACCAAAATCAGTATTGAGAACAACAGCTTGGAAGAGAATAAAAAAAAATAAAGAACGAGAAAAGAAAATCACACAGAGATTTAGGTTCAAATGTTCCAAAATTTGCAGACACAACCAGCTGCAGCAAATGGAACGTCCTGGGTGCTGCAGCCCAACACTGTGGCTCACCCAACTCAAACCACTCTGGCACTTTGACACAGGTGCAATACTTCAAGTCCTTCCCCATGGAGCTGTAACTGCCCTAAGAATACCCTTAAATAAGAATATTTATTTACTGAGCAGCATCACCCAGGGAAACCAAGCTGGCTCTAAGCACTGCATGCAGCTGCCATCCACAAACCTCAGCACTCCTTGGCTCCATAAGCAATCCTCAGCTCTCAGCACTGAAGGGACAAGTTCATGGTAAATATTTAGTTATTCATGCAGCCTGATGAAAGGCCTGCAGGCCACCTCCCTTGCTCATGCACAGAGAGCAGCATGGTTTGCTGATTAAGTGTGTTTCCATTCTCTGAGATGATGATTATGGTTGCTGGAAGTGATGATAGCCTCCCAGGACATTATCGTGATTCAAAGCCTGCTTTGGCAAAGACATTTATTTAATTATCCAAGGGGAATTTAGGGAAATATTTTTTGTTATAAATATGTAATGAATGAGCACTACACTGTGGTTATCATACATCAATCAAGTGTGATTATAGGGGTGACTGCCACATTCTCCCACCATTTTTTTAGAAATTAGGAACTGAGAAAAAAAAATTTCTTTAAATCCTCTTCTTTTCACATCATCACTTAGGCAGATATCATTTTCATTATTCTGTAAATACCAGGTCTCCTCTCCTCTGTGATCTCATCCTGTCTAATTATTACTGTCAGAAGATCCATTTTAGACCCTATACCTAAACATTTCAGCAGAGAACCTAGGAAAAAAAATAAATTTCTAAGCACCAGCCTTATTTTTCTGCCCAAGTGTGAGACTTCAGATGACCATAAAATAATCATTATAAGTGGACAGAAGTAAAAATATCTAAATACCTGATTGTAGATTTAAAATAATATTTTATTATGGTGCCATAGACATATAGACATAAGGTATATTAAGTAGGATTAGTTCAGAAGTATATTTAAAATATCTCTTCTAAAAGTACATCTCATTTCTCAAAGAGAACACACCACAGCCTCCCTTGCTTGGATACAATGAAATGTATGAATGTGGATGAGGATTCTCAGCAGGAAAGACTTTTGAACAGGATCAGGTTTTTACCTTCAGAAAAACGAGCAATCCTTGTCTCCACTGCCAATCCCCGACTGCAAGGGAGTTGTGCTGAACACCCATCAGTCAATGCTTGATTTACCCTTGTTCATATATTGAAGACAGAGCACCTCAAAATGTAACCACTGGAATATCATGACATACATGATAATTTAAGAGGTCCAAGCCTTCCACTTACTATCCTTTATAATAAAAGATGTTTGTCCTTGTCAAAGGCATTTAGCAGGGTGTGAAAAATAACTATAACATTTAACACTGCACATTAACAACGTGTCACTACAACTTTAATTTTTAAGCTGAAGTTTTTTGCTTTTTCATGCCCACTCCAAACCCAAAACCCACACTCAGCCTTTTAGCCATTTTCCAGCACTGACTTGCTCTGAAGGTGCTAAGTCACTGGGGAAAAACATTATTAGATTGCAGTAACTTTCTGCCATTTCTACTTGGACTGTACTCCACTGAGTCCCAGCTTTCTCCAACTGCTTACAGACTGGCCTCAATTCTATTTATTTCTGTACCTACAGATATAGAAACTCACATATCTACATACCTATCTACATATCAAAAACATAGCTTATTCTTCCTGATTTTAATTATTTATTTGAAATTCTTAAGGAGGCTTAAAGGAATTATTTTTCTGCAGAACAGAAACACTGAAGGAATCCTGATGCTGCAGGCACAGAAAACTGCATTTGAGTGCTCAGCATATTCAGTAAGGCTTGAGTGACTCATACAAGGACATGGCTGCAGAATAAATGTTTTTTATTAATTATTTATCAATCTTCAGTGTTTCAGTGCCACACTGAGTTAGCATAACTTTCTGAATAAATTATTCAGCTTTTCACAGTTCAACCCAAGCACAGCACAGCTCAGAAGAGATGAGAAACCTGTGACATATAGCACATACCCACCAAACCCCTTCTCTCTTTGAGCTCTTGATATTTTAATCACATTTTTACCCAGGGATGCACTCCTTAGCATCAGGCAGTGTAAATCAGAGGAATTCAGCCATAAATACTCCAGAAATTCAGCAGCTGTCCCAGCTGTTGGCACAACAACAAACTGAATGAACTGCTGGGAGGAGCAGGAGGAGGTCCCAGCATTGGGATGCTCCCCTGGGCAGCCAGGCTGGCTCAGGAGCAGCCTTGCCCTGACCCCTCCTGATCCCAGGGGCTGGGCAGAGCAGCCTGGCTCACTTCCCTCATCAGCCACTGGCTGGTGACCTGAGGCTATGGCATTTTCACCATTCGCCAAATTCATGTTTTCCACATTTGATACTGCAGCTCTGCAGAATCTTGCACATGTATAAAAGCCCAGTTTAAAATCTTATCTGAGTTTATGGTGTTGTACAGCCATGAACTCCAGAAGCTCACTGTGTATTTTGGTGCTTAAAAATAAAAGAGGGAGCCATAAAATGTCAATGCCTGAGGAAAAAAGTGACCCACAATGCAAACCAGATGAGAAGTTTTTTGAGCATTTCCTTCTGCAGAGTTACTTTCACTGGAGCACCCTCTCCTGCCCGGGCAAGGGGAGAGCAGACTGTGCCTCCCTCATTCCTGCAGCTCTGCAGATCCTGACCCTGCCCAGGCACCCACCCAGAGCAGCCCAGCACAGGACTGGAGCAAGGGCAGAAATGGCAATGCACCCTGTGCTGCTGAATGAGGCACCTTCATCTTCCTCCTGCAAAAATCAATCAGTCCCTGGTTCAATTTACATTGGCACGGTCCCCAGGCAGAGAGAGGATTTGGTTCATGTACAAACTGCTCCCCACAAAGGGATGAGAGTGTCCTGCTTGAAGGACTCCTGAGATCCTCAAGAATGTGCCTGCAGCCTGGGATTTCTGCTGTGCCCAAGGAATCTCATGCTTTGGGCACTTTACTCTGTTCAGCTCCTTGCTGTGCCTCCAGCTACACGATGCACCAGAAAGCAAAACCACCCAGAGCAACCTCCAGCCAAGCTCCACTGGCAAAGCAGGAAACCCAGATAAAGGGAGCAAGAGGCAACAAAAAATAAAAAAAAAACAAACCAACTTCCTAATGGATTATAAATTATAGAAAGAACATTCTTTGCTATGTAATTAATGGAAATTTACTATTTTTAAGCTTCCTGAGGGAAATCTTCCATGTCAAATCAATTTGTAGGTAGGACCCAAGAGGCAGAAAATCACAACTGCTTCAGTATGCTTCTTGATTACAGTGTTGCTGGGGGTTTAATTTTCAGTCATGTTCTTTGGTGACTTTGATCTTTGATGACAGTGTTAACTCTATTTGGTTCTCAGTACTGCATTGATTTTAAAAAGCCTTTTGAGATACCCTCACTAATTATTTCAGTGGAAGTTTAATTAAATCTTGTCACACAGGAATAAGCTGCTTCTTGGAATAGCTGCTAAACATTATACAGCATGTAATTGGAGAAAAAGGAGGATGGATAATTATAGTTGGACAGACAAGCACATGAAGAAAAAGCAGACAGCTATTACTAAATATGAATTTAAGTGCAAGTGTCTTGAACTTTCTCAGCCTTCTTTGTGCACAGAAGTAGTAGATTTTTGCCCTTGTTCTGTTTTCCATCTAGATATTTCTATATAAACACTTCCATTCCCAGATCTCATCCTAATTTCTGCAATAGAGGCAACTTTGTTATACACAAATTTCTCAAGATCCCTATTGGAAAGGAATTATTATCATTTAGTCAAGAATATTTTAGGAGTGGATATCTTCCTGCAAACAACTGGTCTGCTCACGTTTATTTAACAATGCAATAAAAGAAAAGTTGCAAGGATTTCTTTTTCATTAAATTTTTGTGCCCCCAATTCCTCCTTGTTGATCTGTCACTGCCTTTTGTTTTCCATATGGAGTCCCATAAATAAAGGATATTAAATTGTAGCAGAGATTGGATTTATTTCTCAGCCAGATATACATGTACAAAAATGGGGCCTGCTATTACTTTCTGTAAAAGATTTCACTCTCTTTCTATTTAGTTCTAATCCTTTGATTCCCCAGAGCAATGAATAAGCCTTTTACTACAGGTATTTCACCCAGCTCTAATGTTGAATGTCACATGTATATATTTCATACTGAGCCAGCAGCTAGTCTAGTATGTTCCACTTGAAGAACTCAGCAAAAAAAGAAATAAATCAATATGCTTAAGGTTAAGCACATACTTTTTGCAAGCCAATATATTTTCATATTAACTGGTATAAATATGGCATTCATACATAAATACCATACTTTTATGATGATGCCAATATTTCTTTTTGGGGGAAAGAAAGATAACCTGATTTTGAATGAGCTTTAAGAGCAGAAGAATCTGTTTGGAAGGTGTATCAACCAGAACAAAACAGGAAAAAATAAAATTAACGCTTAATGGTAAATGAAATGAAACAGAAAAATGTATTCATTTCATAATCTGAATTTTAATACATGAACTTCATAAGACTGCAGGATCAGGCTTAAAGTTCCCTAGAGACTGAATAAAAGCCTCAAGAGGTTTGTATGATAAACAAAAATGGTCAAATTTTACTCAACAGAAGGAAAGCAACACCATCTGTTTTGAGGGGGAGGGTAACAGCAACCAAGAGAAAAGCTGAACAGGAAAGCCAGGCCTTGCTCTGTGTTCTAAGAAACCCCTTAAGGGAAATTAAGGACTTGAACAAGGCATTACTTTTAATCTCATTAATACATCTACAATATGGCTGGAACATTCAAGAACAGGAATTTGCTTTCCAGCCCTTGAACAAATGAGTGTGGCCATCTGGAGAGATTGTTCTTCATCCAAATGGGCTGGAAAGTCTCTGAGAATAAACACTCCTGCTTGGAAATTAGGAATAAAATCTCTGTCATTGGCACTTCTTTGACACTTTTCTCAGGTTTAGCAGAAACACCACAGGGCAGAAGTTTGTTTCTTAAGGAGAGAAAAAAATAGCACTTCCTCATGTAACTTCAGAAGCATTCCAATAAATATTATAGGGCTTTATCCCCTGTAGAAAGATGTGGGGGTTCTCTAAATCCCCCCCCCAGCAAGGGTTTAATTATCAGGTTCCACAGAACTTCATCATTCTCCTCTTCATTATGCTGCACAATAGTCTTTCCCTCTGTACATTAACTTTATTTTAGCTGTTAATTACTATCTTGTGCTCTAAGCCTCTCACCTCTGAAATAAATCTAACAAATCCTTTAAAAGTTGTCACCTCTAAAGCAATATCCAAGCTTTTCTGTCATACTCATCCTCCTGAGAGAGCTCCCAGCAGTTTGCCCACCATGGTGAGCTCAGTAACAAACCCTTCAGAGCAGCTGCCCTCGGGTCTGACCCTCCCGTGGGTTTTCACATCTCAGTAACACAATTCAGTCGGTTGATTCCAAAATAAAGATTCAGACCTCTGTTATGGACACTGATTATCAGCAAATGTATAAGCACTTAGAAAAGTCCTTCATCTTGATCTGAGTAGGAAACAATGCAGACCTCTGTAGAAATAATGCCAGAAGGGATTTTCCTGCAAGGTTCTCTGGGAGCAGCAGGCAGTGACCCTTCACAAACTATTGGTTTGACTTTACACGTAGTGAAAAACAACACTCCAACACTCCCTGCAACATAATTTCTGATTTCTCTGCTAAACTGTTTGAGACCTCCAGAAGGACACTCAGCAATTTGTTCTGCTGAGCAGTAAACAACCCCTGCACACAGCAGGAACATGTGCACAGCAAACTCCACCTGCATGTTCTGCTCCAAATTGCCAGAGGCTCTTAGAACAACTGCATCTCCGTTTTTAAAAAGGAAAAAAAAGCCCCACAGGAAAATTGCATCATTTTCCAGAACAAGTTGTTAAAGCTCCACATGGAGAGGAAGTACCATCTGATGTACTGTCAATAACTAAAATTAAACTCACATTTAACATGGAAATAAAAAAGCAGGCAGCCAAGCTTCAGCTTATTCTTTGCAAATATTTTTAAGTTATAAGCTAAGGCAGGTATTCCAGTCCCTGCTCCTGGCTATGTTATCCCTACAAGTTCTGATTTGTCACTAATCCCACCAAGAGCAGCCACAGTCATGTCTGAAAATGTTTTATCCAGTGTCTGTGGAAGGAGTAAGGAAAATACATAGTGAGTAGTTCACAAAAAAAAAGTTTAAAAGACAATTTGCATAGCAAAGTGTTCATATTGAAGAGTTCTATCATATTGCAGAATTAAAATAAAAATTAATAGATTTCACATGTATCAGTTTTATTGTTCACAGAATTGCCTAAATCTCTTTTGGAGAAGTGGGTGATAACTTATTCTCCCATTAAGTAAATTATTTCCTGATGCTAAAGGTAAGTTTTTGCAGGAGATGGCAAAAGAGTCTGGAATAATCTCTGCAGTCTGTGAGAGTGTGACATGGAAAACAAGAATCGTGATAGATCAGTCACCTACACCCAGGATAGAGTTTTTTGATTTCTGTTAAATAACACAAGAAATACACTCACAGAAACGCAGAGCCTAGCAA
Source organism: Buphagus erythrorhynchus (assembly GCA_013400855.1). Taxonomy (NCBI): domain Eukaryota; kingdom Metazoa; phylum Chordata; class Aves; order Passeriformes; family Sturnidae; genus Buphagus; species Buphagus erythrorhynchus. The sequence continues at coordinate 41,107 of VZTT01025486.1, read as the reverse complement.
GTACTTTTAAAAGTGCTTTTCAATCATTCATTTTGTTACTTAAAGCATCTAAGGGGATTTACAGTCTCCCTTTCATAAGATTTTTTAGGCAAAAATCTGCTAACTATTGTATGACCACAAATTGTATAATATTAAGAAGGGAAAATGAAGCTAAGGGCAATATTTGTTATCTATATGATTCTGTCAACTGTATGTCTTACAAAAGAGAAGAGAGACCCCTACCTCTGTTATCTCTGAATTTTACTGAATTTCACAGAACCTTGCAAAGATAGGTCTTTATGACTAATGACAAAATGATATTATAGAATTATCTAGATTGAAAAATACTTTTAAGATTATTGAGTACAGCTGTTAACCTATTTTTCAAAGTTGTTGGCCTGCAGCAATAGCAGAGATAATTATGGGAAAGATAAGGAATTTCATTTAAAATTGAATTGTTCTTAGAAGCATAGAACTATTTAGCTGGGAAAAGAGCTCTGAGATCCTCAAATCCACATTAACTGCCACATCCACCACTAAACCCTGTCCCCTCAAATGCCTCCAGGGATGGTGACACCACCACTGCCCTGTTCCAGTCCTTGGCAATTCTTTGGGGAAGAAATGTTCTCTAATGCCCACTCCAGCTTTCCCACTTCTACCCCACTCTAGCACAACTTGAGGCCATTTCCTCTCATCCTATTGCTTGTTCCCTGAAAACAAAGCCCCATCCCACCTGGCTCCAGCCAGGAGTTAGAGAGAAGTTTATCCTTTCCTCCAGGACAAACTCCCCCAGCTCCTTCAGCCACTGCTCATCAGATTTGTGCTTCCATTTAAAATTATTTTATTACCAATCTTTCTACACATTTGTGCCTACCCCAACTAAAGCACTGCATGGTACCACTCCAAAAGCAAAACCCACAAGTCTTTGTAACTGAGATGTTGTGTGGGAAACCAAAGATGTTTTGAAAGAAAAATATCTGAGGAAGTGTGTGCCAGAATCCTTCCCAGGACCATTCCCCTCCCAGGATATTGAAGCTCAGTTGCATCTGAAATCATTTGTGATGAATGAATTAGAAATGCCTGAAATTTATAGATTTACTGCTCATTTACCACAGTAGGGTGGTGCTTCGGTCTTTGTTTTTCCAGAAATTGTTTAGCCATAACTTCCACATTAACTGAAATATCAATTTTATGTGAAAAAATTATAGCAACACCTCACACAGTAAATTTCTCAGGAGAGTCAGATAGTTCTTTACCCAAACAGAATTAAGAAAGAATACACACCTATTTTATAGAGGCAGAAAACATTAAAGAACATGGTTTATAGCCATATTCATTGTGTCTCAGTGTTAACCTCAGGGTATATTGAACTGAGGGACACTTTATGTGAAATCTATGCCTGTTGTGTACACACAGGCTTTTTCAAATATTAGTGTACAGACTGACATATATTTTAATGGAGATGTCATACCAGCATGCAGCCAGCCCTAACACTATTGAAAGATGTGATTATATTTGCACTAATGCTGTTATGATGCTGCAGCTAGGGGTTTGTGATCTCAGAGCTGTAATGTCTCAAGAGCAGTGGCCTCGTACAGATGGAATTTCCAGGGACTGACACTCAATTAATGCTCCTCTACGAATTAGGAATGAGAGCCCTGACACCTCTGTCAAGCTGCAAGTGTAAATCCTCTGCTCACAGAGGCACTGCAGCAACACCAAATACTCTGCAGAAATAATCAATTGTCATATTTGTTACCACTTACCTATGTTCAGTAAATCGTGGGCCACACCTAAAGCCACTAAAGACAGCTTGTCTGGTAACACTTCCAAGAAAAGTAGTTGTTAGCAGAATAAATGCCAACACCAAAACTGTTAAAAACCTGTTTAAACCCAGCCTACACTCTCAGCTCCACAACCTGCTGCCCTTCCCAGTGAAAGCAGGAACTGGGTGCTTACTGGCCTTTAGGAAGGATTTAGTAATGTGTAGGATAAGCTAATTAAGCCCAGATAAGTACTGAAGAACAATCTTAAATCAGGACAAAAGTTGAATGAGGTTAAGCACGAATTCAAAAGTCAATACTCAGGCTTACAGATCCAGATGTTCAATGGGGACATTAATTAATGCAACTTTTTTTTTACACAGCTGTAGAAACGAACACACATTTGTTTACCAAGAGACAGGGGCTGGTCCTGGGTGGTGCTGAATATTCTCAGGTGCCCTGAAAATGATGGTGTTTAAAAAAGATCTGTGATATACCGAGGAAAACCTATTTTGCAGATCCTGAATTGCTCACAATACTCTTTATAATGTGTCCAAACCTCCACCTTTTTTGTGTAAATAAGACAGAGGATCAGTGCAGAACACAAAGATGTGCTTGTGCTGCTATTTCTATGCTTCATTTGCTGATTTGGGGCACGCTCAGTCATAATTAAACAATATTGAAGGGATGTTTAAACAATTTCTGTATGGATTTGCCCATAGGGCACCCAGCAAACTATCTCTTCCTTTTCAAATGAGCAAAACAATTCAAGAGTTTTCACCAGACACACACATTTTAAGTGTCTTTTAATGACAGAATAATGAATATTTTATGGCTGCAGCTTCTGCTTTAAATGAGATATTTTTGTTGATGTTGGGCTTGTCCTGGAATGGTTCCATTTCAAAGCTGGTAGGATTATAATGAGGTATTTTTCTAAATATTTTGTACTTTTTCTGATCATTCTGATAGGTACAATTTTCTCATAGCTGAATATGCCAATCATTAAAATGACTCAGTTGTAAAGCAAATAGATCTGTTTGATCAAAAATGCAGTGTGATAGATTATGAATCTTTTAAAAATTGTTTTTCAAATGTGTATTCACATCTTTGAACATACTTTTAAAATACACATTACAACAGAACCAGCAAACTTATATTTTGAATAACATGTCCAATTTATGTTAGTTTTACTCATGAAAACTTAGTTTTATGCCGCAGAAAAAGACAAGAGAATTTTATCAGGTCAATAGGGGAATNTTTTTCTCTTAAGAATACGATGTCATAACGATTTTGCAAGTACACACAGACATATGTCTGTCAGAATTAAGAGCAAGAATCAATTAATTACAAAGAAGTAGATTGCAGAGCTCCCTGAGCAGGCCATGCAGAGGTGACCAGCCCTTGGAGCCTGTGCTGGGAGCACTGAGGCACCAGAACCCCAGGGCACTGATGCTGCTCAGCTGGGTGTGGAACAGCCCAGCTGCTGTCCCAGAGATCCCAGAGAGAATGAACAATTTGTACCACACTGAAAATCCAAAGGATCCTGTGAGCAAAAGATGCATCACAGAAACATGCTACTGACAGATGAATTGGTATTACCTGGCCACCAAACTGGATGTGAGAAAGGGTCACTAAGAGGTTTGATCCCAGCACACCAATGTGGTCACTAAATACCACTTAGAGTACAGTCATTTCCTGGACAGCAGCAGAGCAATGTGACCCTTATTAAAACAACCCCATCAATTGGAAATCACTACTACGGTTATGATTATTAAGATGATTAAAATAAAACAAGTTAGTAAAAGATCCCATCAAGTTTGACCTTGAATAATTAGATTTCTAATGCATACTAAGGCCAGTAATAACAAGCTTCTATGAAAAAAGAAATTCAGAAGTTTTTCTTACAGGCAGAATTTAAAGGAAACACATTGCTTTTCCAGTGTATTTAGTTTTCAGTACAGAGTCTGCAATGAGCTGCTAATAATCATGCACTATGCCATCAGGGTTTTGCACCTATTTACATATAAATAGTTCAGACCTGACTTGGCTAGAAACAGTGGTTAATTTAATCTATTATCCTTTGGCAAGTGAATAGTCATTGGTTTTCTAGCAATTTTAACCTTTGCAAACCCTTGGGAAATAAAAATTAGATTGAAAGAAAATTACTACTGTTGGAGAACAGCAAGAAAGTGACAGTAGTATATATAAACCTCAGGCAGCAGCAGAGTAAAGTGTCATATTATTGTATGCTGTCTTCTAAAGTTCAATATTACTTTCTTGATTTACACTTCTGTAATTTTTTCCAAATAAGTCTTGCTTCGGGGACTTTTGCACCTAACTTCATGTTTTTCAGTCAGAAAGAGGGATTAACCTACTTACCATTAAAGAACCTATCAGAGCTCCTAAGCATGAGCCAGCAGTGTGCAACCACCAACAGCTAAATAAGGTGACAGCTATTGGGCACTAATGACTGAGTATCAGAGGAACACTGATTGATCATCTCTCCTGTAGCACTTGTAGGAGAACATCTCTGAAGGGCCCATTTCAGCCCCTGGGGTCAAATGAGAAAATACAGAGCCCTGAAGCCTTGCTTCCCTGCTGGCACAGGCACACCTGGCTGCTGCCTGCCCCTGGAGCACCAAGAGCTCTGCTGAGGGTCCCTGCTGAAACTCTGCACTGCCCTGAGCAGCAGGAGCAACCTGTACTGCACTGTTCACATAACAAATCGTTTGGGGAAAAGAAATTAAATTTTGGAATTTCTGACAGCTTGGATGTACATGAAACTGCTGCACAATTTGTTTTCCAGAACTAAAAAGGTGAATTATCTCAGATGATAAGGAAATTAGAGGGTTTTTTTGTTAAGTTCTGTTGTCAGAGCCAAACATATCTGAACTCCATAAACGTGGCAGCAGATTTAGAAAATGGGAAATCCTGAAATGTGGAAAAAATTTAATACGATTTTTACGGCAATGCATTTTAAGTAAAGTATTTTTATGTCAATATATTTTAGGTGAAGTATTTTTATGCCACAAGTGTGTTACCAGCAATGGGTTTTTTTTCATCCCACAGGAGATTTTTGTTTAAAAAAAGAAAATCAATAACCATTGTTCAAGAAAATAAATACTATTTTCAGCTTAGAAGCAATTTCCTTTTCTGCACTTCTCCAAAATTATATTTTGCTTCTCAGTCGCCTTCAGAGAATAATTTCCAAATATAAACTTTTATGTTCCTGATGTTAAAAGCATAAACATATTGTAAGTACTTGCTCAACTGAACCAGTATTATGTGCCTTGACATGATCCTCACTGGTTTGGGTCAGGTGCTGTCAGCTATTTTAGCAGAGGATGAGTCACTCTGTGAAATGCAAATCCTGTTTCATTTCTCATCACTCATGATTCACCCTAAAATGTGTAAGATTTTAGCAAGTTACTATATTATGCATAGGTACTTAGGCTATTTGCTTCAATAATGCAGCATCACTTTATCCCTTAACTGTAAGTGATTAAAACCCTCTGTGAAGCAAGAGAACATGAGCAGTTCATTCCCTTTTCCTGGTGGGAGCTGTGTCAGGGACCTCACTCCGGGAGATGTTTGGGGTAGGTGCCAGCATTTCACCAGGAGGAAATGTGCCCAACACCACCATAGCATCCAGCCTGCTCCAAGCTCTCCTGAGGCAGCTCAGGGCCTCCAGGTAATTTCCACATTTTCAAATACATTTTCAAATACAGCCTCACAAGATGGATTATGCCTACACTGCTGAGTCACTTCTCAGCATGGAGCAGTTTGCTTTGCTTCTCAGCCCAACTCCAAACCTGTGTTGCTGCAATTTAACTATGCCCAGCATCCAAAAAGCTTTACTTTAAAGCAAACACCCACATAGGGATCAAAGCATTGCCTTTACTGTGGTACTGGCATAATGGACCAGTAAAACTGGTCCAGTTCCTCTGTTGACATTTTAATGGTTTCTGACTAAACACAATTTCCACCAAACCAACAGCTTTTCAGAAAATGAACATTTTCAACTTAAAGAAAACCTTGCTTTGGAAAATCAAATTAACTTATTTCACCTGAAGCTAATGTGATGGTGACCTGTTGTTGAACTGAACTGATGTGCTTAATTCAAGATCAAGAAGTGCAACAAATATGACCCTACATGAGCACCAGGGAACATGGTACTTTGAGCAACAGAATTTCTATACTAAACTAACTGAAGAATAACTTTAATTTCATTTAATAGAAAAAAATTTCCTCGAATAGTATATAGTGCCATTTTCTAATCTATTTTTAAGCATTTGTGTTCTATTAGGGAAAAAAAATCATTAATTTTCAAACTATTTAAGCTGAAATTTTTCACAGAAAAGAAATTGTACATCCTGGTGAACCTTTTGAAAAGAAACTTAAGACTCCAATCCTACTGAAAGTAGCTGAGATAATCACCTGTGCCACTTTTTACTGAAGAATCTATTACAGGGATTTGATTGCAGCATTTTGTCAGCAGATATGAGTCCTGTTACTAGTTTAGCCTTGATACACATGGTATGAGCCACAGCAGCTTCCAAATACAAGATTTACTACAAATTGGGATCTGAATGGAATGAATCTAACAGCAGACAGAGAGGATTAAGAGTCTGTGGCTGTATTCTGACATATATTGGATTATTAGGATTTGCATTCATTAGGAAAGTTAGACTGGCATTTGCATGAATGGGATCCCTTGTGCAGTTCATGAAAGTCTTACAGGTAACAGGAGAGAGGGAGTTATAAGCTGCCTTTCCTGATGAGCAGCTGTGGGTTTTGCACATTTTGCACATTTTGCACACTTGGCCATGGCTGGTGGGTTGTTATGCCAAGCACAGCTCTGATCCTCCTCGTGCCCTCTGCTCCCGTTTGACACTGGTGGGGTTTAACTGATGCAGGAGGCTCCCTGCACAGAACTTGGTAAAAAATAACCCCTGTGGTAACTAAAGGTTTTCATAAAATACATTGAGGCTCAAATCAGAGCTTCAGCTAAAATCCTGTGTGAAATACAACTCATATTGAGGTGCATGGGTAGCACCACAGTAATGACAGGCAAGGTCATAAGGTGGAGATGTGATCTGCACTCTGCTATAGGTAATGAAAACAGTGACTCAATAAATCAGAATCTATAGAAGAAGAGTCCTACCTCTCTCTTTGTCTCTTAATTTGCTTTCTACATATTTGGATAGGCCATGAAAGATGCTTAAGTGGTTCCTGAAGTCCTTGGCTATAGGCATCTTTGACTTGCACATAACAGAATTCACCATCATCTTAGGATCTCAAATACATTAGTCTTCAAATGAATTCTGATGAAGATGATTTATAGCCTTGAAAATCCTTTCACCCCCACTGAGGGTGGCATGGCAGGTAGACTCAGAGCTCCTCAAAGAAACTTGGAGTGCTTCTTGAGGAACATCTGTGCTGTGTGTCCTGCCTGAGCACTGGAGCAAGTGTGATGGTGCTGGAACAACTGAGATGGAGCAGCACAATGCACAGGGGAAAGCAGAGAAAACAGAAAACTGGAACCAAGTTCTGGGGAAGGATGAACACAGGATTATACTGCTTAATTCCTTTTTTAAGACATGTGAATAGTAAGCTCTTATTGGTGAAATGCTGCTTATTTAGCCTTCAATATTTAAAGGATTTATAAAGGCTTATTATTAGGGACTGTACTAATGGAGTCCTCATGGGCCCACTCTCCATCAGCCCATCGCCTGGTATGGGCATTTTTACTTTCTTTTCTTTCAAAGTTAGTAAAATAATAAAATATAAAATCCCCATTTGCTTTACCGAGCTAAAGGAGTAATTAACTGTGGGAGCAAGAGGCAAGAAGAAAGAAATCTCAAGCTTAAGCTCTTTGATTGCAGGAGAAGCAGAATTATTATCAGCATTAATACAGAGAGATCAGAAGCCTCAATATGAAGGTATTAAAAAGGCACACAATATTGATCAACAGGTTTACCATAATTATATAGTAGAAGCTAATTCAGCCAACTGTGCTTTCAGACTTTTTGGGTGATGTATCTCCCAGCTCATGAAATATAGACTAATGCTATGAGTCCTGACTGACAGCTTCATTTGAATCATTTGCCACAGCACACTGACATTTTATTAAAGCTCACTAGGAGACACATTGAAATTACTGGGGGAGACACTAACTTTCAGTAGGTTTTGGATAAAGGAATAGGTGTTATTTCTGTTATGATGGTGGGGGACACTGTAAAATCCACAGCAGCAGCTCCCAAATTTCCAGTAAATGAAAATGAGTGGGAGTTGTGCACCTGAGTCTCCCTTTGTGCTTTTGAGCACTCCTCTTCTTTATAACATTAAACAGTTGTCAGTGTGAAATGTCAGGGGAGAAGTGTGCAAGGTGCTTCACCTCTGCTCTGGTACATCTCCCCCAGGTAACTTTACTCTCTCTTTTTCTTGTTCACGTTTCCTTGCTCAATCAACAATTTTCCCCAGTCTCTCCTCCCATCTTAACCTTTCTGTGGAGCTCTTTGCTCCTGTTTCCACCACTGCATCCAGGAGATACTGCCCTGCTAAGCAAGATAAAGTTTCTCTCTCACCATCATTCTCAGCTCCCAGACTCTCCTTCCCAGTCTGTTCAGCACTTAGGACACAGTATTGCCTATTCCAATTTTGAGTCAGAAGGTGAACTCCTGAGAGCAAAGGAGACAGGCTCTAACCCAGTGCTTTGTCCCCCATACATCAGCCTAGAGCACCTAAAAAGAAATATTACAGGGAAGAGACTTGGGGACCCCTAGTCCTGGGCAGTAATTTGCAGGGAAAGTGCATCTTTACTCTGCTAACCTGCAAGGCTCATAGAAGCCTGGAGCAAAGTATCAAGGAGCTGAACAAACCCCGGGGGCTCTTCAGCCTCTCCCTGTTCCCTGGAGTTTGGCTGCCTGTGCTCCGAGGCAGCTTGGATGTGGTGCAGCTTTGGCTGATGTGTGCAGAACAGCTGTGAGAAGCTCTGGCTGCCAGCAGCAGCCCTGCTGGGACCCCATGGGATGTGTCCTGTCCCATCCCTGTCCCATCCCTGTCCCAGGAGCTGCCCTAGCCCAGGCTGAGCAGAGCTCAGCACACAGACCAGCTCTGTGACATCTGCCAGCTCACACCAGCACTGCACAGGCATCATTCATCAAAGGCTGAACACTGAATCCCTTCAGGCACTCAGCAAAAGGAAATCCCTAATAGCCCTCAGCCATTCGAGCCCATGTCCCAGAGAGCTCGAAGATGTGCCAACACATCCTTTTCAAGAATGCCAAACAATGCATTTTTCTCTCCCATTCAATTGTTGGGTCTTAACAGCAGTGACTACAATAAAACAAAATAAAATAAACCAGCCCATATGGTTCCAGTTTGCACAGTTTAACCATCAGGAGGAGAAGACACCAATTGACCACTGGAAAGAGAACAACACTAAATATGGGCTGTATACAAACCCAAGAATCTGTAATAGTCTTCTATTCCTGTTTGGTTCACATTTCTGTTTACAGGTACTGCAACATTTTATGCTTTTTCTTTACGAAGTTATTGGTCAGACTCACCTTTTGTTCCCTTTTATAATGCAGATATGTAGTCCTGATCTGTACATTCTCCATCTTCTTGCAGCTAACAGTGATGCTGAAGTGCCATGGTTCCTTTCATTTAAAGCACACTCAAGGCATCCAACGGCCACTGAAATCAAAAGAAATATTCTGATCAGTCCCAGTGAGATCTGAATCAGTCTAGTAAAGAACACTTTCCACAGAAGCTAGCATAGGATTCACTCCCTTATCAAAAAGGCATTCCAAAGCACATTTGTTATTAATTCTGCTTCTTCCTTAATCCCATCCTAAATAGTTCCAGCTTCACTTCATTCTCTTCTTGAAAAGTTAAAACTTCCAGAGGTTTTGAAGATGCCCTTTGTCAAAGGATTACTGGAGGCACCAGTGGAAATTTAGGCATCATTAATTAGACCAGGAGAATGAATTCTTATAAAAATTGCCCATCTGTGAGTGTTAATTTAGCAGCAAGTAGTTATTTTTCTCTGCTGGAAAGGTAGATCAAATGCAAGCTGAGAAAATAAAAGACACAAGAAAATAAGACAGGAAAAACAGTATGAATCTTATCAGTAGAAAATGTTAATTACATTATAAAGCCCTTAGTCACCTAAGCTTCTGTGTACAATAGAAATAGAACAGTCCAAATTAGCTCTGCATTTTTTTAAAAACTGTGACTGCAATTCTATTTGTTACCTTTCTCTCATTAACTGGACAAATATCAAGCACCTCTAATTTCTGGATATTGTTTTGTCACTTTTTACCTGATTTCTTGTGTGTGTGTTCTAGTGAACACACACCCAGAGGTGTGTGCAGCCATGTGAAATGTGGAACCAGATGACTGCAGTCCACTGGTGGCTGTTCAGCCCTGATCAAACGAGCTCCCACCAAAGTCTCAGACTACAGGATGCCAGCAGTGAAGCCCACAATCACCCCTGCCCCAAAATATCACTGCAGGCACCATCAGAGCAGAGGCTGTGAGGGGCACGGGGGCTGAGCCAAAACATCCCTTCAGAGAGCAGTGGACTCCATTAGTGCTGGGGGTTTCACTGACAGACACAAACTCTGTATGCCCAAGAGAATAAAAAGAGGTGTCAGCATCATCTCTCTCTCTCTGGCTTAATCAGCTCACGTGGGAAGTGCTGCTGGACCTTGAAAAGCTAATTCCCATTTGATGATTCTGTATGATAGCCCCAGCAATGGGTATTTCTGTGGCCATGGACAGAAACATTGCATGTGTGTATTGAGTGAAACCAAGGGCCCTTCTGCCATAGGCTGCTACAAGGATGTTGCATGAAATATTAAAAAAGAAACCTTCATGCCTGGAGTCCTTACTGGGTCACCTCTGCCTTCAGCTATCCTGCCAGCTCAGTCCTCTCCTTGGGATGTAATTAAATAAGAGCAAAATGGTATGAACCTGCTAATGGCTCCACATTGCCCAGAAGGAAATCACTGAACCTCCCTGGGATGCCTGTGCTGATTAGAAATAGCACAGCCTTGATTGAGGCACTTCATTCAGCACAGACTAACAGTGTATGAGCACTGGAACTGAACAGCATTAAAGGGAAACCACCTCAGAAAATGCTGCTGCAAAGCAGATTAGTGAAGGGTAAAAGGATCATGGACTATACACCCACTTCTCTTGAAACCCCCCAGTCAGTCTGATGGAGCTGACTGGAGTTCAGAGCTGAGCTGAGTGCAGTTACCTGGGGGTGAATCAACAGGGCTCAGAGCACAGCCCCAGCTCTCAGGGGTAGAAGCCACAGTTTGTTCCATCAACACGGTTTGACATATGCTGTGCAGCCACTTTCTAAGTTAAGCTCTAAATATTTGAAAGTTAGTAGAAAAAGCTCTCCTTGGGCAAGATTATTCAACCTCTGCCTGTCTGCATCTTAGTCACAGGATCTCCATCCTCCTCAGGCCAAGCTTCTCTGCTTCCCCTCTGTTTCACATCTCCATGGAAATCTCTGTCAAGAAATCACTGCATGAAGCTGCAGTTTATCCTTAACCTGCACATGACTTCTGTTCCTAGAGTCTCCAGCATACAATCAGATGTGTTTAGCATGAGCAGCTGCTCTCCTGAGCCCTGTGCTCCTGCAGTGCTGCTGAGCCAGGACCACCACTGGTACCCAGCCCCCAGCCAGATGGTTCCCCTCTTACATTTGTCATTCAGATTTTCCTGACAGCCACAATTGGTTTTCTGGGCTGTTAATGGTGGAATTTGGTAATAAAGAGCATGTTATTTGATTCTGAACAGGCAATTAGACTTCCTCATTTCATTTTTAGGGTTTTAACTGCCTGATTTGACACTAATGTGAATCAAGCAGCATCCCACTCTGCTATGCCACTACCATTAATGCCAGTGCAAAGTGCACAATAATTTTGATATAATAGATCACTGGCAGCTCATCTCCATATCATTCACCTGGTTTTTGCCCCAAATTGGTCTTATGGTAGGATCACACATTCCCTAATTAACAGCTTCTTTCCATGGTTACTAATGAGTCTGTTGATACCACTTCTTCAGGCTGTGTCTATTATAATGAATTCTTGTGGGTTCTTCCAGCTCCAACTGTCTGCTATAATTAAGACACAGATGTCACTGACTTTCATTTAACACTTAACAGACACACATAGTCCCCTGGATGATAAGTGAGGAAGGAAAATGCTTTGTCTTTTGATTCTTTCTTCATTGTGAATGGCAGGACTCTGGGAAATGTCTTGGGTAAGGGATGGGAAGTGAGACTGATAACTGAAATAGCAGCACCTGGCAGGAGGTCAGCCTTGGACTTGTTTAAAGAAAAATGAGACTAAGGCAGAACACAGTTAATTTCTGGAGGCAAAAATAGTTCCTGGAGAAGATTTACACCAATCACAGCAGAATACAACACTCACATTTGACAAGGCTTGTCAGGTTGACCTATGGCCATTTCTGCAGCTCCACCAGGAGCTAGAAACAGTCAGTTTCTAACAGTCAGCTGTGTTCATTGCATGTTTTGAAGACAGTCTTGTCCAAAACTTAAACAAGGAAGGTGATCTCATTTAGCTTTCATCAAATCATGGAGTGGTTTGGACTGGAATAGATCTTACAGATGATCTCATTCCAGCCCCTCTGCCATGGGCAGGGACACCTTCCACTGGACCAGGTTGCTCAAAGCTCTGTCCAACTAGGCCTTGGACAATTCCAGGGATGGGGCATCTCCCTCAACCTGCTGGCCCCACTTCTTTTCAAACAGCCCAAGGTACGATTGGTTTTCTAGGCTGCAGGCACACGTTACCAGCTCATCCACCTTCAAGTTATTCTTGGCAGAGTTCCTCTCCATCCATTCACCTGCCAGCCTGCACTGATATTGGGGATGTCTGATATCAGCAGAAAGCTTCATCAGACTTTGACAACACTGGATCAGGATGTGAAGATTTTCTGTATGGGATAGTCCATGAGAAAAGGCACAGCACAGAATGGAAACACAATTATCTGCTACAGAGAACTCTTCAGTAACTGCCCCAGCCTCTGTGCTCTCCAAGCCATGCTCAAGCTAATCCTTCAGGAGGCTACACAGGCAGAAATCTACAGTATTTGACTGTATAGTTTCAACAATGAAAAAGCTGTTCAGGATATAGTATTGATACAAAGGACCTGTTGTATTCCTTGTAAAGGTCTTGTATCTTTTGATTGTGTTTGTTCACAAAAGGGGAACACTTTAGAAGGATAAAATAATACACTTCACAAGAACAGAGTCTATGTTAGTGTATTTCTTTTGGTACTATACAACATTACTACAGGCATAAAGTTGTATTATTTCTTAAATTTAAAATCACACCTTCAAATTCCAGACTCTTTTTAAAGCTGAAAAATAGAAATCAATTTAAATAATAAATACTGATTTTATACTTCACTTGTGTTTTGAAATGGAAAAACTTTGAGCACATGACAGTTTAAAACTGGCTAATTAAGCTGTCTGCTTACAAGCTGAACAGGCAGCAGCACTTACTGTACTTAATCCATCAATTACATACAACCAAGTATGCAAATGGTGGAAGAGTCCATAAATAGTGCTGTATTGTCCTCCTCCAGAGTCTCAAAATGGGACAACAGAAAATTGCCCAACTAAGGTGTTTTCTGACAGTTACCAACCAAAAAACTGAGCAGGCACCTCCACACCACAGTCACATCTTCGTCTGCAGTGGCTGCACAGCCTAAGACACTCTAGAGCTGGGGTACAGCCATACTTTAGGATATTTTTGTTTGCAAAAGTGTTCAAGAGGAAAGTTGCTGTTCTAGTGAGAGTGTAGTAACTGGCTGATAAAAGCAAAGAGGCTCCAGACAATCCCAAAGGACCAAACTGAGGTGGTGCCTTCCTGAAGCATTTCTGAGGCAGCTGAAAGAATGCAGATTTCCACACCCCAGGAAAGCTTACTGCCTTCTCTGGAGAGTGCTGAGCCCTTTGGGTATGACTCTTATTCCTACCTCAAGCTGCTTCTGAAGATCAGTGTTTTTGCTGTTAGACTATATGGAATGGCAGAGATTTTAAACTATTTTTCTTCAGATCTTCCAAGGATGAGACATCCTGAATGCTCAATCCTGAATGGCTTTATTTCCTTTCTTCCATTGCCTCCACCAGGGGGGGAAAAAAAACCAACCAAAAACATGTTCCACATTATCACAGCCCTTTGTGTCCATTCTAAAGTCTCTTTATCAGGACAGTCACCCCTTTGGTTACACACTTGCAGGAAATGACTCCTGGTAAAGGAAGAAAAAGCTTCACTTTCGTAAGTATTCCTATTTTAAGGGCAGATCATCACATCAGGACTTAAGACAGTAAGTGACAGGGGCTATAAACAAGAAAATAAAAGATTTTGTGGCCTTTGTATCCTGTAGGCAGGATAAATCCTTCCAATTACACAAGATCCTGGCTAAAGTCATTACTTGCTGTTCAGAAGTCTTACAGCATTTTTCATTCTTTGCTAGCTTTATCACACTAAATCCCTTCTCTATGATCAAAGTCTTTTGGGATACAGAAGCTGAAAGATATAAAAGTGCTTTGATCCAAGGGGACTCTGATGAAAACAGGCTTCAGTAGTACAATCTCTTAATTGTTACCATAACTCAGCATGATACTACCTTAATGTCATCAGCAACAAAAGACTTCTCAACAGGACATACTGATTTAGGGGATCAACCCATTATCTCATATACATTCAAGGTGTTGCTGAGAAAGGCAGCCTTGTTCAGAGGTTCCTCAAAATAATTAATTTTCCAACTACTGTAATTTCTTGAATACAGATCTTTCTGTATTCCATCTCACAACCTTGACCAGAAAGTAAAACACACCTGCATGGCATTACTGCCCATTTTATACAGTAAGGCTCGCTTCCCAGTGGAGGTCCTGCTCAAAAACCAATTATGTCAATTGGAAACAACAGAGGAGTTAATGTATTTTTTATTTTCCCTTGTATCCTAGAAACATTCGAGGAATACAATGTCACCTGAGGGGAGAGAGCTGCAATCAACAATATAAAAATCAGCTTGTCAGTCTAAGATACTTGTCTATTGATCACTTCCATAGCCAGACAATGCATTCAATGCTAAACTCAAAATGATAATTCAGACAGACATCCCCCAATTGTACTGTTGCTTTCCATTGCATCCCTGGTATTTTTTAACAGATATTTTAATTATCTAAATTTTGCAGGACTTTCTATATTTCTGTGTTTATTTCGAACAGGAGAGACAGAACCATAAGAACAAAAAAGTTTTTACATCATCACAAGACAGGGCAAATTTCAAGGTGGCTCATTCATTTCTCTGTGGAAAAACTAAAAATTTACTCCAGACCTTCCAAACACTTGCTTCCACATCATCTGCAGAGCTGCTCCCTGCACAAGGTACGATTGGTTTTCTACAGCTGCCCAGGAGGGTGTGCAGCTGCCCAGGGTGTGCACCCAGCTGTGATCTGGCACTGCCTCTCACAGGTCACACACTGGGAGCTCTGTGTACCACACTCCCCATCCCTTGGGATGCAGAGCTGGGTCTGTCTCAGTCTGCCTTGCTCTCCCAGCCCTGTGCTCCTGCTCACACACACAGAGGTTTGCTGGGAAGAAGGGACTGAACACATCCCAGCCCTGGATGTGCTTCCCTCCAACCCCTGACCTCCTGCCTGAGCCAACAGATGCTTCCTGGAATTCCCCTTTTTCACCTGCACCAGCAGTTCTTCTGTGCTCAAGTGACACTTTTTTTTTTCTTAAAACAGTATTGCTTTCTGATGGGAATATTAGTAATGACATTCCCTGTGCCCCATTCAGGTGCACATACAGAATATCTCGTGTCAAACCAGCTAATTATGCCACTATTCCCTTGTTGTAGATAACAGCAAAACTTCAATTAAATCTTAGCCCTTCTTCATTATACTTTTAGCATAATTTCTGAACAACTGCATTACCCCAGTAAATGCCTGAGTTTGATGAGATACAGGTGGGAACTAAAAAGTGATTTTTTTTTTCCCCCCATCACAGTGGGAGGAAGAAGTCAAACCTCTCTGGGCCGTGAAAAATCTGCTCTTCCTTTTCTGAAACTCGATCTCCAGAAATAATCCCAGCTAGTGGTTCCTGGATGCCAGAAGGAAAACAGTTCAGCATTTTATGAGCACAATTAAGGACACACACACAGGGCAGCACTGTTGAGCCTTCAGGGAGATGTCAGCCTGCACTCCCAGAGTTTCTGCTCACCCTTTCAGAAAGGAGCTTCCACCCAGCAGCCTCAGCATGAAATACTGAAATTCTTGCCTTTGAACCCATTTTCCTCTCACCAACTACTTGCTAAATACTACAACAAAAGTGAAACTTCTGTTTCTTCCATCAAACTAATGTTTGTCATCACCCACTTCAGTCCAAATCTGATTCCAAAGAGTGTGGAGCAGGAGCAGAGGTGAGATTTGGTAACAAACTTGGGAATGATGAACCAGTTACAACAGCATTTTGAGCACAGAAACCATCACGGTGCTTCAGTAACAAACAATGCTCATTTATGGCAGCATTTTTCTCTCACAGCTCTTAAAGTATAGTCAAAGGAATTATTATCCCAGCTTTGATTCTTTTGGGAAGAAGTGCACTGGATACTGAGGATTCCAGACTGGCTGCTGAATTTTGCAGTGCTGCTGTGTTTGCCATGTTTGAGAGCCCAGCTGGAGCTAACAGACCTCATCTACCAGAAGCACCAATTACACACAAGTCCCACTGAATCATTAGGAGCTGAAGGTTATCAGCATTCCTAAAAAATTAATTAAGGAGAACAGAATGAATTTGCTGTGATAATTTGGACATGCAAAAATAACAGATTGCTATGGAAAAAGCACAGCCCACCTCTCATCCAAGGTCACACAGCACATTTATTGCACAAGAGGAACCAAGTCCAGGTCTTCTAACAGTGCACAAAGTGATATATTTATATACACATTTATAGGGTAGAACTGTATGGAAACTGGACTAATGCTTCAGCCATGGGCTTTGCAGTATTGTGCCTCTCCTGCATGATTGGAGTTACACTGATACATTATCATCTCTCCATAATCATCCCTCCCCCTGTGGACTGGATTACACCAGAGATATTTATGAGGCCAGTTAGGAAATACACATGGGCTCTTTGTCTGGCCTATGAAAAATCAAAGTAACCACTACTAGCTCCTTTTTTTTTTAATGGTTTCTTTGAAGCATAAAATCATAAAAGGAGGAGGGACAAATTTTTAAAGTAGGCTGAAAAGAGAGACAACAACATAGTTTGCATACACTGGTGTGGTTTTCCAGCAACTAGCAAAAAAGTCTCAGATCCAAACATCCAATAACCAGATTTTTTTCCCCTTTTTATTGATATTTAAAATATACACAATATTATTTCTTGATGTGTCTGCTCCAGGTGTTTCTACACAAGCAGGGCTCCCATGAAATAGAATTTTCCAATCAGACCACTGATGAAAAGCAAAGCAAACAGTTCCTTATTTTTTAAGTTTCTGAACCTGGCATTTTCAGACAATTATCACGGAAATTTTGAATGAAGAAAAATTAATACTAAAGGTCAGATGCAATAAAGAAACACCAAGAAAATTTCTGAAAATCTGAACATCAATGTTTAGAACCCAAATAACCTTCCTCCAACTGCCACTCAATGATCCACAAATAGATTTAAAGAGACTTCCTCATTTAGAAACACTGAAATAGGAGTAAAAAGGAAATGAACAAGTAAACTTTCATTCTATTTGCCCTTTTCTATTACTCATAACTCCTTTGCATAAAGCTGTTTACATGTAAGCTCTTACAGATTTTATATTGTCCATCATTAGTATTAAAATTGAAATTAATTATAGGTCACATGTTCATCCACTATAAATTAGGGTAGGTATTGAAATAAAAAGATACAGATAAATTAGTACTGAATACTAAAGAAATAAGGTGCTCTATCTTTGCCTGCCTGACAAAAAGTGTGTTGGAAATATTCTTTGAAGAGTGAGAAGGTCTGTTGACAAAATAATCTTTTTCTACTGAAAAGCATTACTTTCCTTCACCAAAATATGTCCATTGGGACTAATCCTCACACAGCAGGAGAACAAATGCTACATGAAACTGCACCTTAAACATTTGGTATATTCACAAAAATGAAACCATCCAGACCAGCTAAGGATGTACAGCTGGAAACAAAGCAAGGATGTAACAGAAGTCAACAGATACTTTTCTTTCAGAATGCTTGAGAAATCTCCCTGGAAATCAATTTCTAGAGCAAAATTCTGTGTATACACCAGAGACTTGTGCTTCTAAACACATCCTTCTGCTTTCCTACTGAACTCTCTGTACACCTGGTGCATTAACCCATCTTACACAGACAAACCTTACTACAAAATAATGCAAACCAACCGAAATCACATTGTCCTGGGAGCAGAGCTGGGAACCAAATCTCCTCCTCAGTCCCCATCCAGTGCCATGGGATGAGATACTCAGCTCTGCACCATTGGTGGCCCCTGTCACTTTCAGTCTGATCTTTTGTTGAGTGCATATTGTGCTAGAGAGGTTATTCATTTCTTATTGAATACTCAAACTACCAGTTCATAAAGCCAACATCATGTCCTGGTTCAAACCTCTGGCTGCTCTGCTGCTCTGGTACAATGCATTTACTGCAGCTGAAAATAAAACTGCTGCAACAACTAAAACTGATTGTTTTTTCTTTTTAAATTTAGGATTAAATACTTGCCCTGTGCCTTGTCAACACCATACAGACAACATTGTCTGAAGCCCTGGCTCCAGAGAGCCCAAGACCTTCTCTGAATGGGATTCCAAACCCTACCAGTGGAGTCCAAGCTCCCCAGCTATCCCAAGGAATATCAGATTGTCTGTAAATTATACAGGAAAATCCCATTTCTGTGGAGCCCACACACCATCCCCAGTCCTTATCCCTGCTGTACAGCTCCCAGCTCTGAAGGACTCCCAGCCCTGTGTGCAGACAGCAGGCTGCCCCTCTGGGCTCTTCATTTCTGTGCTGTGCTTGTGCTCTGCTTGGGGAACAGCTAATTGGCTTTACAGCTTTTAATGAACTTTCACCTGTATTGGCAGCTAGCTGCTTTATCAGACACTGTATCCTCCTTTGTCCCTCTACACACTGAGAAATTTCACTCTTGACCCTAAGTTGGTCAACACTTGTAAGAAACACTCTTTGGTGTCAGATCTCCCTGCAGTGCTTTTTTCACCAAGTCCAGCACAGTGTGTGATGTGTGAGAGAAGAGCCAAGCCTCAGTAACAACCTGCTATTTGTGTTTATATGGAATCACTTCTGATTGCTGGTTACTGCACCTCATCTCCACGGCTGCAGAACTGCAGCCTCTGAACTTGGCTCTTTACAAACAGTGATTTGACACCACCCAGAACTGGGACTCCCCCTCAGCAATGTTTGCAGGAGGCACAGCTGCACACACAGCTGCTCCCACAGACCCCACACTGAACAGCCTGTCCAGCTCTGCTCCCTTCAGTGCCCTGAGACCTGAACTGCAGGGCAGACCTGGCAGGTGCACACAGCCATGGGGTGGCTTAGGTACTTGAAACCAGACCTGTGAAATCACAGACTGCCCAACTCGTGCCACTTGTGGGTTAATTGAGCTTATAACATCTCCCTCCATGTTGCCTCTGCTCCCTCTTGTCACCCCTTGCTTTTTCAGCACAAGGCTTTCTTTCCCCAAGCAGTTGCATGCAAAAACCAAAACAAGGGTGGCTGCTGGTTATTGTTTTGGGGATTTTTTCCTGAAGAAGAATATTAGGTAAAGCTCCAGCTATTAATTTGATGAAAAAGGTGTTAGAAATTACAGCAAAGAGCAGCATCAATCCATATAAAGCTCTGCAGTGTTTTCATTCCAAACTCAATCAGGCAATGCAGAGCATGTGTGTTTTTCACTGACACTCCTTTAGCCATGCAGTTTTCTTGTCAGGTGTTATTGGCACCTGTTTCTCCTGCTCATATTTTGGATGTTCCTCATATTTTGCATTGCTCTCCAGAGAATGGCCAGTCACCTCAAGTCTTAAGATGTGTCTTTGTGTAAGTAGTGAGTACCAAGTACCTGTTTGCAAAAATGGACCTGAATGCATGACAAAACTCAACTGCATAGAAATTTTTAAATAAGCCACTATTACCCTAATAATAAACAACCTCTGAAAAGGAAGAACTTTTTTTCCTGCTGCAAAACACAAAAAACTTTAAAAGCAGTCTGTAATTCTTCTTGGTTTCTGTTTGAGAAGATTTCTTTTTCCCAATTTTATTATGAGGCCAAAGTTCTCATTCAAAAGAAAAGCTGGTTGTTTCAAGTTCAGTATAGTCTGTCACATAAAAACACCCAAAAAACCTCCTGATTAAACATTAACCTTTTGCTGAAATCCTTGATTATTTCTGTTAGGTCCAAAGAGTAAACTCCTTGGAAGATTTTTTGCTATTGGTGTTGCTACAGGCAACCTCTCTATAGAAACATCATGTAAGGACAAACAGTCTGGCCAGTGAAATATTTTGCTGATAGATCTGACACCAAGAAACTCATCATTAAAGGTGCAGGGGAAATGCTTTTTAACAGCAAAAGGCCTCTCAGGCAGTGCAGTTTCCAGCACCAAGATGCAGGGGCAGAGTGAGGCAGCACAGGCAGCTGGGACCAAGCCCTCAAAGCCCCAGAGGCTGCAGCTTGTTCCCAAATTCATCCTGCCTTCCCTTGGCTGAACACCATCTCAGCCTTCCAGAGACCTGTTTCCTTCAAATCCTTCTGTTTCCTGTATAAAGCTTTTTATACAAGAAGCAATTAAAGTTTCGCAAAAACAAAACTTCCCAAACATGAACTGCTCCCCATGCATAAAAAGCCCTACTCTTAATAAAATGTGGTGCCTTGCATCAATAAAAAAGTGAATTCTATTCCAGTTTCATGAAAGGGAAGCATATTAAATGCATTCTCCAGTATTAAACACTTTTCCTTTCTGCCAGAAGAGCTCTTTTCCCACTTGCTGCTTTAATAAAACATGGCAAGAGGCACTTTGAGCCGTGGTGCTGCAGGCTGGAATGCTGGGCTGTCTGCAGAAATGAACATTCCATCAACCCCTGCTCCCAAAGGCACGGGGACAAAGGGCTGTGATCAAAACCCCTTCCCTGAATCCTCCATGCACAAGGGAATTCTGCACACCTCTGCCTGTCTGGGGTCTCTGCTCTGCAGGCAGGGGCAGAGCCAGCAGCCCCCCAGAAGGGCATGGAGCCATCCCATGGCCCAGCACACCCAGGACAGGACCTGGCAGGCACTGCACAGAACATGAGCAGGATTATTCACAACACCTTTTCTCTCCCACCAGCTATGAGGGAGCCCTAGCTGTCCTGCAAGCCCAGCACTCCCCTAAGTCCCCCAAAACTCCACCACAGCCCCACAGAACACTTTTAATATTCACAGAAGATTTTTCTGCTTTCTGAAGAAATTGTGACAAATAAAAGGAGTTCTCAAACTTATCCTCTTTTTAGAAGCAACTCTGTTCCATCACTGCTGCCTGCAAAAACATTTGAATTTTGGTAGCAGAGTTTTGAGAACTACTTTCCAAGCTGACACTATTTTAAAAATTAAGCTTTAAATGCAAGAACATCCTTTAAATATCATTTAAAATGACAGTTTACCTATTACATTGTCTGTAATACTTGTCAGTATTCAGCAGCACAGTAGATAATTAAAAATACTTCCTATTTGCAGAGAAAGAGAGACATATCTGTTGTAAGAAATTATTAACTGATGTTAAAACTTCACATTTGTCTAAAGACCTTAATTTTCTTCCTTTTAAATGTTCTTTGACCTAAAATACGGTTTGGAAATATATTTGCAAATGTTGAGGCTAATCCAGCTCCAAGTATGCCACTGCTCCCAATTTTGCCATATTGATCTCTGTCATGGGGATTCCTTTCCCAGATCATGTCATCTCAGTTTTTTAAGTTTTATCTGGAGCCCTACAATATTGGGGCAGCTGTTGAAACTTTTTACCGAGATTGATGTAATTAGTTGAGAAACTCAGTTCCTTCCTTACCAGTTTCTAGCCCTCAAGGGTGCTGAGAAAAGGTTACACAGAAAACACATGCAAGCTGAAAGTTCAGAAGCAGAAAGGCTTATCAAAACTAGGTGAGCATTAATCACTGCCTGTAATGGCCCACACCCACAGACTGCTCTGCACTTTCAAGACAAATTTGCATCAGGCAGAGCTGCAGAAACCAGAGGATCCTGATTATGGGAGAGGACAAGGAGTGCCAGTGTCTCCTTAGCAGAGAAGCTGATTGCAAGTGAGTCTCAGAACTTGCTGGGCTGGAGATTCAGCTGCCCCTTCAGTTTCTTTTTGCCTTCAAAACTAACTCAAGGCTTCTTTTAATGTTTCGGCAAAGGTTATTCCCTCTGGAAATCAACTGCTCTGCTGAAGCTGTCTGAACAATTACCCTGGTCCTGATAAGGACTGCTGGAACTGCTGCTACTGAGGCAATGCTCTTGTTCCCTTTTATGTGTTCTATTTGCTCTCTCACCATTCACATCCACCCCTCTTAACCTGGCACTCTTGGTTTGTTTCCACCACCAGCTCTCTGTCTGCTACAGCCATTTGCACATGTGTGTGCTGGGAGAGCCTCCAGCTGGCCCAGAGGAGATGCTCTGAGAATGATTCTATTCTACTCTGAGCTCACCTAAGGCAGGTTACCTGTGACAAAAGATCAGCATTTACTATTCTTAGAGGGAATTTCTCTGGCAAAAAAAAAATCTCAGAGGCTTTCAAACTTCACTCTTCTGAGCATTTGACCTTTTATATTTATTACACTGTAATTTTCATCTCTCAACCAGAGACATCTCTTTTCAGTGAATTCCTTGCAATACTCTAAAACCAGTAACAAAACATAGTAAATGATCCTTAAAATTACTGTTGGTGATGGAGAGGTGGGGACCATTCTGAGTTGTGATCAGAAGCCAATTTCATTGAGGATACAAAGGGTTTATATAGGATATACTTGTGTGATTCCTTTATAGGATTCTATTTTTGGTAACAATTTCCCATTGGTCATACATTCTTCATGACATCAGTTACTTGGTAATCATTACCAAGTTTCACAACAGGTTTCTTGGTCACTTCTACCCCAGGCAGCATTTATCTTGTGTCTGTCTCTCCCATGGTTTGTGCTCCATAAGGTCCAAAACATTAAGCCCCTTTATCAGTTCCATTGTATTCTCTGTTTTTATTTCCCATAAATTACTGCCATGCTAACTAACAAATGTTTTTACCTATGTCTGCAAGAGTGAGTATGTGATCTTGGGAACCACAGACAAATAGCCACACTCCTCTATTAGTCAGAATAAAAGTTGAAAGGCAATACAGTCTCAAAATTCCTTACCAAAAAACCCCATCTACTTGTAGTTCCCTACCTTCTATCCAACAAGCAAAACATGTTCAACCCCATTTTAACTAAGTTCTCAGGCCAGTGATTGCTGAGAAATCTCTAGTTTTTCACTGTGCCATATATCCCAAATATGAGCCAAATGTAAAAAGGGTTGGAAGCATCACTGCTGCCACCGAGGGAGCACCCAGCACCAGAATGGATGTTATTTCAGGAATGTGCTGCATGCCTAGTGAGCTGGCAGGTATTTGAAAAAATGCTCTAGAAAGTGTGAGCTTCAAAGTCCACCAGGGAAAGGGTCTAGAAAGTGTCAGGTTTTCAGATCCTAAAACTATCTTCTAATTGCATTGAGCCCCATTTCTCTGCCACAAAGCCCAGAGTCCTGTGACTGCAATGACCTGAAAGCAGCAGATGCTGCAGGGTCTTGCTGGGCAATTTTTTCCCTTTTACCTTAAAAATAGAATGCAACTTTTTTTCTTACACATTCTGGTACTATTTCATCCAACTAATTCTTACCATTTGGAATGCAGCCTCATGTGACAGGATCATTAGCCTGATACCAAAGCCAGCAAGTTCAGAATAGCACCATGGAGCACGTGTTGCTTTTCTCTGCAGATGCTTCAAAAAATAAGCAACAAGAGCCCAAATCCTGACCTCAGCATGCACCCAAAATTAACTAAAGGAATCTTTCTCAAAAACAGAAACTCTTGGATAGCTTCTATTCTAGGATTAAATCACTGCAGCAGATCAGCAATTTCCTCCCTTTCTGTTCTTGGTTACAGAGGCTCAGAACACCCTTTCCCCTCAGCACCCATCTGTGGAAATCCTGTGCATCTCTCTCCTGCTGCCACCTGGCTCCCCAGCAGAAGGGCATTTTTACACTAAAATTGTGGAACTTTGCCACTGAACTCAGGCTCTGTTATCTCCTTAAAAAGTTACAGTGTGAATGGCTCCAGCTCTCTGATGATTTGACTTGGTGGCATAGAAGATATGAACCAGCTTAAAGACTGTGGTAAAAAGGGATTAGATGGTGTCTTCATTAATTACAACAGAATTAGTCCAAGGAATCACTGACTAGGCACAGCAGCATTTCAAAAGATCAGATATACAGTTTATCCTTGGGAATTACAAATAACCATAACATCTTTAAGGCAGAGCTTTTCTGATGCAAAATAGTAATTTGAACTTTTCCAGAACTTCAGTTTGTGAGCTGATACAGGACCAGCCCCTGGATACTGCAGGTGCCAGAGATGCACAGTGCAAGTCCTTGCACAGTTTAACTCCCAGGGTCACTGCACACTGACACACTTTGCCAATTTGCAGCTGCTAATAATAAGCTCTATTTGGAGCATTGGTAACACACAACTATATTAAAATTCTCACCTTTCTGTAGAAGGAGGATGCTCTTAAACAAGGACTCTGCATAATACCATGTAGTGTGTATTCCAATACAAAAATAATCACTGTGATTTAGCTTCTGTGCTCTCTACCCAGAGATCTATGGCTTCTTATCTATTATATGTTTAACATAAAACAAACTATTTTCATTCTCACTGGCTTCCTCTACAAGGCATTCTATTTATGAGGCGGTTTTAGACTTATAATTTAATCATATGAACAGATTTTTCCAATTTATGCTCAAGCCCCATGACGATATACTTTTAGATTGGAGCTTTAAACAGCTCCAAGAAGTGTTTATCCTGACAATGAAGAGTTTAAGCCATGCACAATTTATTTTTATCTTACTTGTATAACAAGGGCAGGTAAAGGGGGTGCAAACCATTTTCACATAAATTATAAATAGTGCATTACACACACAAGGTTGCATCTTCAGCTTTCCAGGGTCCCATGATCTCCCCATGTGCTTGTAACCCAGAAATTTTAGCTTGCTTTATCTTGTTTCAAACCAATCTTATGAAACTAATCTTTCCTGCTTTCTTCTTTTTGTATAGGCTCCAATCACTCAAGCAAAACTGTTTTCTTTTAGTTTATACTTCATCATTTACTATATTTTGAGAAAGCCTATTGGGCTTAAGTTCTACAACTAGGATATATTATCTAACCTTACCAGGCCATTTTCCTCAGACTATTTCATATTGGAAAGAAAAATTCTAGCTTAAGTACTCATTTCAGGAAGCTTAAATATAGGTATATTATGCAATAATAATAAACTCTATCTTAACAGTTTTATGTTGGACATATACTCAAAGCATTTATTCACTTTTGTTATAATCCTAGCAATTTAGTATTTCTGATTGCACTGCCTTCTTTCAAACAGCCAAGACTAAAACACAGCAGCATGACTAAGGAGAATTTATGCTGGGGTCTGGTGGCACTTGTAAGGTACCATGTTTTTATAAACAGAAATCCTTAGATAGATAGACAGATAGATATTCTAGAAACAGATACTCTACAATAATTTCTTTCAATGACAGGTATTAAATAACAGGAAAGAGCCTAAATTGTAGAAGTTTCATTAAAGAAAACCCAACAACATACAAACTGAGAGAATACAGAAACTGAGTACTGATTTCTAGAAACTGAATGATCTATGTTGTGAAAGTGTGTTTGGTGGCCTTAATGCTAATTCTGATCACCTTTTTGAGAAAAAGCAGAACAGATTTAAAACATCCAGCAAAATCCTCTGCAAATACATTTGTACAGTTCCAAATGAGCAGAAGAAAAACCAGTATTTTTTCATTCACTGGAAAAATACCTTCTCTGTTTCCAAAGGGTGGGTTGAACAAAAGGACCTTACCAGGACATCCTGCAGCAGATATTCATGAGGCTTCCCATGTGCCTTGGGGCTGCTGCAGGACCTGACCTTGAATTTTGTCTTGGTACTCTCCACATTTATTGTATAAATATTTAACCAGAATTTTATTTCCTTTCTAATGTTATTTTGGTGTTATTAAGACTTATTGCCTAAAAAATTTAGAACTGGGTGTTATTCTTCTGAAAACTGTTTCCTTTCCCTCTATTACCTGGCCCACACACATTTGTCTTCCAAGAGGGGACCTGGAATTTACTCCACTGGGTAGAGGGAGGGATGTAAAGCAGGGACCAGACCTTGGGAGACAGCAACTGAATAAACAAGAATGTGATGATGACATACTTTTAATTATCCATGTACAAAAGAACACCATGTCCAACAACAGATCAACTAGCTTAAGTATTTAAACAGGAAAATATATACAGGAGCCAGCAAAAATTGGAAAGGAGATTTGGACAAAGTCTAATTAATAGAAAGTAAATTACTACCTAATTTAATGTAGACTTTTTGCTTGCATTTGAGCATCTCAGGAAGTATTTGCAGATACACAAGTAATTTAAAACTGGATACTGTAATTACTTATATCTCCCAAAGAATGCAGGATACCTAAAAGTTAAGATTGGAACCATCTCTTCCTCCTCAAGAGCCCTGAAAGCATCACATATCTCGTGCATTTCATGCTGAGCACGCTGCACCCCATCCTTGGCAGCTGTTTATTGGCTCTGGCCCTGGGAATATGTGCTGGTGTAATGGCTTTGAAAACCCAAGGCTCTTCAGCAGGCCATTTTCACACCTTCTCCAGCATACTGGGAAACTCATCAACACATATCCATACCTGTATCTGCTGCACACTGGAAAGGTTGGACATTTGGGAAAATTCTCTTCACATTGGTACAATTATTTTTTTTAAAACATACCCTCTGCAATTTAGTGCCCAAACTTTATCATCAGATAATTGATTTCACAGAGATTTTGATAAAACTTTAGATGGTTCATGGCACAGTCATTTCTCCTTGTTAATATTCTATTCCCTTCTAGAAACCAGGCAGTGTTTTAAAAAGAAGTTGGTAGACCAATTTATAAATTCACGAATTAAGACAAATCTTATTCTTTGGCATATGGGGAATAAAAGCAGCTGGCTAAAATCAAATCCTTAACATCATCTGTTCCCTCACTGTACATTTACCCATTGCATTATCCAGGCAATGCTTCTCTTGTTGTAGGCAGGGTCAGAATAAGCTGGAAATCAAGATGGGATCAGCTGCATGTAGCAGATAGCAGCTGTCACCTCAGCAGAAGTCCCCTTCCTGATGACACAGCACTTGAACAGCTCTGGAAACTCCAGTATAAATGTCAGCCAACCTTTAGTGATTAGTAACTACTGGATTCTGACATCAGTGACAGGGGTATGTGATAATGCACCAATTTTTCTTAAATTCCACATAAAAGATCAAAAGTTCATGGATTTTGATATTAGCTCCTCATCAGTAAATTGTTATGACAATGATACTAGGAAAAAAATATCCCACAAGCTTGTACACAGGATGAGCAAGATTTATTTCCTGAAATAATTGTTTCAGTGAAAAAATAAATACAAGCAGTAAAGGGGATCTGACCTAAAGACATGTAACACTCAGTTTCTCTAACAAAGCCTTTGTTTTTCTTATTTAGCAGCACTGCATATAATTTTAGCTTCATTCTCTTTTTAAGATGAAGAGTGATGAATAATTACATTGAGCAAAGAACAAATATATTCAGAGCCATTTCAGCCACTTAAAGCCCAGAATTCTGCCCCAGCTGTTTGCTTTCAGCAAATATTTATGAGCACTATGTTTTGTTCAGACAACTGCTTGTTGAAAGCAAACCCTGGGACTGCATCTGAGACTCATTTAAACAGCAAACTAAATTTGTTTGGGGCAATTTAGGCAGAAATAATTTACAAAACATATATTGCATACAGGGCTGCTAAACAGTGGCATTAGCACAAGCCCAGAGGCATAAGGAGCTTAAGGCCATCTAAAATTGAAAGTGACCTTCTGTAATAGGTGATTGTAATCTCAGTTTTGAGGCAGAGCAATGAGTTCCACATATCTAATTTACTAGAGCCAGCTCAGGAATTGGGAGAAGCATAAGCAAATATTTGGAGATACTTTCCTCTTCTCCAAATAAGGGATTTACTGGGGCTACTGTGCCAAGGAATTGCTGCCACCCTTGTGGCACAGCAGGATGGGAACACCTTGCCTTTAGCTGCTCCCCTGCCCTCCTCAGCAGCAGCAAGCACAGCAATGGATTGCCAGGAGGAGAGAGGTGATGGGGTCCTGGCTGCCCACCTGCAGGAAATTTGCTGCTCTAGGCAACAGCCTCCTGTGCTAAAAGCTAAATAACATCCTGCAAAGAATAACATTTATTACAGAGGGCAGATGGGGCGAAATACTGGGTCAGATATTTGCCACTCACCCACATCTGCAATCAACACCCAGGTTTGCATACCTGAGTCACTGTATCCAAAAAACACCTTTAAATCAGCCCCTTTCCCCAGACATTTGTGCAGCAGATTCTGGGCTGAGATTCACAAGTGTGTTTGCTGCCATCCCTGGGAAGAGCAGCCTGTGATGGGCTGCAGAGGGGCCCAGCCCCACCAGCAGGGCTGGGAGCAGCTCCTTGCCCCAGGCAGGCACAGGGATGGGCAGGCATTGCTCAGCCTGGCCACTGCCTGGGCAGACGTGAGGAGGCAGCAGAAGGTGCCAGTCTGGTGTTGGGTGCTGCCATTCCATTAACCTCAAAAGCATGCACAGAGCAGCCGTGGGTCCCATCTCCAAACTCTGGGCTGCAGCTGCTCTGCAGCACAGAGCTGGCTTGGCCCCCAGGAAGGAGCAAAAGGCTGAACTAATACAAGCTTTGGGCTTGCCACTCAAATTCCTGCACAGCATATTGAAAAGCAACAGTCAGGAACAATTGCTCCCTCTCATCTAACAAAAGCCAGAGCTGTGCAGGGAGAAATACAGATGGGCTTCACCAGAGCCAGCTGTGCCAAAAGCTTTATTCCCTGGCATGGTTGCTTAGAGCCCTACAAGCAGGATCATTATCCCTGCACACAAGCTCTGTGTTGGCACCTTGTCAGTTTTGGACACCCTGCCCACACTAGTTTTTTTAAATTTTGTTGTGGATCAAGAGTAAGGGAGTTGTTCAATATCATCATTAACAAATCATTGATTCAGTTATCTGCCTTTCTATTTCATTTCAAATTTATAGTCTTGTTACTGCTTCTGTGACAGGAATAGATTTTCAGATGATTTCAGAAGTACTTAGGATGACATGATGACTCAATGCGTGCGATCAAATGTCTCTCTGAATGAGTCTGTTGGATTAATGAAGCAGTTTGATGAATTAAATTATATTCCAGCAAAGAGCAGATGATGATATTTCAAAATGGCAAAGATTTTTTTTCACACATTCTGGTGTTTTCAGTGTCATTCAGTATTAGGGACAAATTCCAATTATGAGAGGATTTGAAAGTTCACACACCCAAGGCTCCTCTGATCGTTTGTGGGACTTGTGCCTTAGGGCCACATTTCTGCAGTCACAGCTGAGAAGACAAAGCTACAGGGCAGGTTAATCAGCACAGCCTTTATCCATGCATAAAACAGAGCCAATACCTGGACCAGAACCAATAAACTTAGCAAATTATTCTATAAAAAGGAAGAAAATATACAGATTCTACATCTCCTTCACAACTGCTCCCAGAAGCACCTCTAAGCATAAGCTGTATCACACTGATAAGATTTGAACTTTGAGTCTTCTGCAGGGCTGGAGGAGGAGGGTGAGTGCTGCTGGGTTTGAGAAGTTTTTTACCATTTCTTCTCAGCAATTTCAGCAGACATACACTGACAAACATCTTTCAACTCTAAAGACCTCTTTCTAGCTTTTATATTTTACCCTAAAAAAATGTAAAACAACTAGACACTGCACTCTGACAAGAAAAGACCAGATCACAGTCTTAACACTTAGATAATTTAACAGTGAATATCTCCAAGAAGAGCCAAATCAAATGCATTCCACAATCCTTCACTTACTTTACCAACATCCAGCTATATATCTTACCATAAGTGCTGGCCCCTCAGATTCACGCTCATATTTTGGATAGGATTTCTTTCTTATGAAATTAAATCTCCAGAGTTGCACTATACCAAATGTGTTGACTTATTTATGCTACCTCATCAAAGCACTTTTCTACCACATGAAATGTATTTCCAAAATAGAATTTCCAATCATAATGCCATCAGGTGTCCTTAAAACCACAGTGACAACAGTTTGAGCAAGCCTAGGCTACCTACAGGACTTTTAGTAAGACTGACTTTCAGGTCTGCTACAGAGGATCTCAGGCTCCTTTTGCATTTTGCTCCCCACATAAGCAGAGACTGCTCTCTCAAATAAAAACAAGCCAGACACAAACCTGGATCAGACAATTGAAGTTTACTGTCTTTACAGGTAAGAACACACACAAGTATCAAGATAAAACACACAAGATCCCAAAGCTTGTCCTCACTGCATTGCCCTGACTGAGGGTGAAAAATGACAATGACAAGGAACAGTGGGGAGCCAGGATGCAACACTTCTGCCTTCTTTATACAGCACTGTTCCCAAAATTAAAGAATTTAATCCTCAGCAAAGGAAGCAGAAGTGAGAGATTTTAATGTTTGGTTAAATGGGAAGAGGAAACTCCCCACATTTACTCAGATTTTTATCTTTATACCTCCAAGTACATATTTAAAGACCTCACTAACTTTGTCCTTGTATTGAAAAAATCCCAGAAACCAAAGTGATGCTTCAAGGCTGAAATCAGGAGAGATAGAATGATGAGACCAGACAGTTCCTTGAGCTTAAACAGTTTTTTGTAACCCAGAGCATGCAACACACAGTAATCAAATGAGTTATTGACCTAGGTGGTACATCTTGATGGAAAAAGGTTTTGAAGAGTTTGTATAGAAGTTTCTTGCACAAAGTCAGTTAGCCTTTAACTCTTCTCTTACTGAGACAATCTAACAGAGCTTGGACTGGGATCTCCCATCCCAGACAGGCTTTTCCATGCACTCTAAATTCTGCCTTCTTTGTACCACTATCCAGAGAAGATCAAGGAAGAGTTTCACTAATCAAATCACTGGAAACTCATGGTGAATTTTTTTCAAAACAAGCCACAAACTTTTGGAATTCAATAAATAGATCGTGCTCTTTAACTTCCTTTCCTCCCTGTTTCAGCATTTGAAGCACTGTTTTCTTTTGTGTCTGGCTATGTTAGACTAATCAATAAGAAATTATACCTCTGCTTTTTACATTCCAACAACATATTTCTCACTGATTTGTATTGATTGCAAAGCAAAACCAGAGAAAACTAATGGAAAATTTTTACAGTGTTCTTAATGCTGCCATCTAATACTGGAGAACTGCACTGCCAATGCTAATTGAATTTACAGAGAGCATTATTTTTAAGTGTGTAAATCTAGAGTTGTGTGAAGATTTTTGTTGTCAGTAAAATTAATTATCATATTATTAATTTTACTTGAAGCCACTTTCTCAATTAAGACTAAGAAACCAGTGTTCTATTTGATTACCCCAGGGGATGAGTGACCAGCTGTGACTGCTTACTGCTGCTTACCTATGGGTGAGATGCATCTTATCTCCTCTTTTAAGTGACAAAAAAAATACATATTTTTTCCCCTTTAGACAGTGCTGAGCTGTTTGTCTTTTCCCTGCAACTATACATCGTTTACACATGTAAAGACACCTTTGCATTTCCAGTGAGGAATGAAATTCCTACCCCAGCAGGAGGCATGTCACCCTGCTTTGAAGGGAGCCTAAAGCACCTCCTCTTAGTATTTGCTAGGAAAAAACAAACAACAAAAAACTGCAGAGAAACACTGTCAAATACTTTCCATTTCTTCCCTTTCCTAGACCCCATTTCTTTCTAATCTACTTTTTGGGGAGGCACTTGCAAGTTAAGAAAAAAGTTATGTCTAATTATGCAACCAAGACAGCAGCAGGCAAGAAAGCCTGCTAGATAAATAATGGTATTTCTGTTCAAAGTGTTAGTACTATACCATTGGAAAACTGATTGTCAGTGGAGAGTGGAAGATGGGAGTGGGTGAAGTGCCAGCCAAAGCATATTTTTTGGATGGTTTCCACAGGAATTAATACATTGTCAAGTGAAAACTGTCCCCCTGAAAGGCTGCACCAAGCTAGAGAATTGAAATTTGAATGGATTCATTCACATTAACACTACAGAGCAGAATTCAACCAGGGAAAATGAGAAAATAATGAAAGAAACTGGGTTTTTCCATCATCATCACTTCAGGGTTTTTTTTATAAAAATAAATGTCTCAAAAATAACTAGGAAAAAATAGCAACAGCAAATTTGCATCCCAGAGAAAAGTTAATGTTTCTACTTGGGTAATTCATCACTGAATAATGAAATGCTGACAACAGTGACAAAGCATTTGAAAAGTTTAACTTGCAAATGCACCAGCTCAGATTTCCAATAGAGCTGAGGATGCCAAATGCTTTTTGAAATCCTTGTGCCCTTTGTTTAGTGCTAAGTTGGAGCTCAGCTCTTACAAGTGCAGATCTAGTTATGGACCATCAGCAAAGTCAAACACTAATTTCTTTTCCAAGGTTATCTCTAAGTGAATGAGAAGAGTCAAGAAAGAAAAAAACTAAAAGGGATTAGGAATTTCTTTCCTATAAAAAATGCATAAATTCATCACCTTGCCACTTAGGTTTCCTCCTAAAAAATGTCTTCTACATACAACACAAAGTGAAAGTCACCTAAATACCAGCAAGGTTTAAATCAGTGCAGCGAGAGCAATATGGAAATGACAGTCCACTGCCTATATCCAAACAAGATGTGAACAGCACAAAAGAATTTGAAGTATGGTGAAAGTAACATGTTAAAAACAATTAATGTAGTCAGGGAATTTTCTCTAAAATTCTACAGTCACCTGGAAAGTTCTACCCGGAAGAAGGTGACTGCTATTATTAAGCCAAAGTATACTTGGACAAAGATTTCAAATACAAAATAATGATTAATCTTAAGGGGAAAAATTACAAGTTGCTTTGAAACAACTTTTACAAAAAGAGTAGGGGGAAAAAGAATTTACAAATAAAGCGTGTGCTTTGCTACTCTAGGAAGGAAGCAGTGAGTGCCTCATCTAGGAAAAAACCACACAGTGAAGACAAAGGCACAGACAACCCGAGGGGTCAGACCTGTAAGGAGGGCATGACAATGGTCACAAAACAGGAAATATATCATTTTTTTTCCTTTTTTGCTCTGTTCTTGGAGGCCAAACTAAAAATCACTTTTAGTTCTGTGAAGATGCAGACACTGAGCAGACAAGGCAGTAACTCCCATCACCTTGGGGGCCTTGGGCCAGGCACCAGAGCTCTTGGGAAGCCTGACCTCTCCTCCCTGAAAGCTCAAATGATAGTGCAGAGTATGGCAAAAAAACAGTTTGTCACCCATGTAGCCAGAGAGACTTCCATGCTTTTTGCTTACCAGTTTATTGGTGTTTAGGATCCTGTATGTCCCTCAGGCTGCTCAGATTGCATTCATACATATTATTGGAACAGCAGCTTCTACACGTTTTGTGAAGTTTTTCAATTCTTCTGCTCCACCTTGGGGCTGCTTGTCTAAAGTCAACTTCTTCCTTCCAGTTCAGCAGCTCCAAAGGAATCTGTACTGCTTAGGAGGGACACAGAGTTTTCCCCAGTGGCCTGAATCATTCTTAACCAGTGTTTTTCCTCTTTATTGACAGCTGTGCTTGACTAAGTTCTTCTGCAATGAGCATAAAAACACCTGAATAATTGCAATGACACACCAATAATTCACAGCATTATTTTCNACACCTGAATAATTGCAATGACACGCAGTGATTGCACACACACTAATAATTCACAGCATTATTTTGTACCACTAAGCAAAATGAAATTGTGGCAGGATGTTATAAAACAACGTCCAGAGCTCATGCCTGCCTCTGGAACTCCCACGTTACTCATGGCTGAGCAGTCCCAGGCAGTGCTCAGCACAGGGCCACCTTTCCTTGCTGGAAGGAGGTTCAGACTCCTCTCCTCCCATAAACCTCTGACAGCTGCTGAGATGATTGTTTAAAATGGGTACAAAGTGAGAAAAGCTTCATTGGTGGAAAGTCTAAGAGATGATAGACAGGAAAAGTGGAGCTTCTGTTCTGAATATTCCCCAACGAGCAGAACAGCATGCAACCAGCTAAAAATAACCCACAGAACTAGACAGCATGCAGTTCTTTTTAGCTGCAGAAAAGAAAAAATCTGAGGAAGCTGTCGTGCTCTGAAGTAAGCAGCAGACTGTGTGGAATTGCTGTCTGTAAGAGTCATGCCCAGCCCAGCTCAGTGCATCAGGGTCTCTGCTCTGTACCCAGCCTGACCCAAGCACAGGAGGGGGCTGACCCCAGCTCCCAGCCTTTCTCTCTGGTGCTGGGGAGTCCCCCAGGCTTCTCCTGAGAAGCTCCCACCCCTGGCAGAAGGAAGGGCTGCTGTGCTGCTTTGCTCAGGAGCCACACCAGCCCCTCCTCTGGCACAGCAGCCTCAGCCACGAGATACTGAAATGGCAGCTAGTCACAGAAATAGCAACGTTTAGTCCCAAATCAGAGGACACATCCCAGATGTGTCTGGGGAACCAGACTTTGCTGTAAGAAATGTTTTTAGCCAACTGCTGTAGTAGTATTCTGAAGTTAATTGTATTTCCTTAAATATTTATTTACATGTATTTTTATGCTTTCCTTGGTAAGACTTCTCTAAAGAAGAAAATTAAATTATTAGACCAATATATTGGCATGAGCATAGTTGCAGTCCATGTGCAAGTGATTATAATTAAGCCTGCAACCACAATTATTGTTATAATAACTGTATTTCATTAAAATCAGTAACAGACTACTAATACTAAGGCCTTTTTCAGTGATTCAAACACAGTGCAATTTTTAGCTTAGCAATTATTTTATATTTGGTATAAAGCTTTTTTAACTCTGTATTGCTAAGAAACGTGGAATATTTTTATTAATGTTTACTATAAACATTATGATTTTACAATTACCACTGTTGCCTGAAAGTTTACCTGCTTTCTCTGGTTGCACAAAAGATATAACTTCACTGTGTGAACATTATATTTTTTATATCCTTAGAGTACTGTGACTGCAATGCCATTGCTATTGATTTAAAACACTGCTATTGCAGTCGTGAGCAGAATTCAACCCAGCCTGCATCCCATTGTGAATGATGCCATAAAAGCACATAAAAAAATGACATTCCCTTCTTCAATCTCTTTTTATGATTAAAAATGGGCTTTAGTTTGGACCACTGGATATTGAAAACCACCCTGGACTGACAGAATCATTTTAAATAAGGCCTTGTCAACAGCTTCATTTCTTTCCAACCAGGTGTGCTAGAACTTAGACCATCCTGAGATAAACATTATGTCATCACTTGAAAAAAATAAATGGTCTTTCAGACACTCAGCACCTAAACCATGTATGACTTGAAAACACAAAATCATCCCCTGAAGTTCCACTGGTTTCTTCCAATTCAGATTTAAAAGCACTTATGTAATATGAGAAGACAAGGAAATAAACAAAAAAAGTGTTGTACCATCGTTGGGAATGGCTGTCAGACAGAGTTTAGCACAATGAATGATTCACAGGACAGTGAAGTCAAAGTGCTCATAAACTTTCACAAGAGTGGAATTAGACCAGAACTTTGTGCTATAGAAAATGTCACCCTGCCCACTTAATATTCCCTTGGGAGCAACATTATAATAAAAGAAGAGAATTTAGCATGCATGGCAAGGTATGTACAGCAAGCCTACTACTTCCAAGGATCTCCTATCCAATTACAAAGATATTTCAGTATCATTACCCTTGGTAATGGGGAGATTTCTGGCAGTCCCAGGAAAGGCTGGAGACTTGCTGAAGGTCCTACAGGAAGTCAGCAGCAAGGTGGGAGAAGAGCATTTCCAAGGCCCCAGGTCAGGTGCTGGAATGTGCTGATCCTCCTGTTAACATGGCACAACTGCTGTGAATGGGATTATCACCATTACCATGTCAGAGAGATAAATGAACCCATTGGAGCTGCTTAAATGACCATACACCATACAATAACAGACTTCTCATCACTTTTACAGAAGTAGAATCTGATTGTCATGGAGAGAAATGTATTTATTCCACACTAGGAAGTGGGAAGGCAAAGTTGAGTGCTTTTGCATGCAAATCTGGAGAAAACTTATCAGCTAGCATTTCCAAAGCTGTTGTTGCATATGCAAGAGCCATGATGATATTTTCACTTCTGTGTTACTCATCTCTTCCACCTTAATTCTAGGTTGTTAGAAACTCCATGCAGGGGGAGGAGAGAGAAAGCTGTGAACACACACATTTTGCAAAATATCATCCCCAGGAATAGAGAATGTTTTTCAAAATTTGTCTGAGAATGAAATATGTCTTGCAAGATCATAATCAATCACTCAAAGTACTTCATCTGGAAATCCAAGTGAATAGAACCATGCTGCAAAAACTTCCCACCAAAAATCTCTGCAACAAACCAGACCACAAAGATTTGTGAGCATACAAAACAGGTCACAATATGTTTCTTGAATTCCTTCCATCCATGTTTTGATGACATCTAACTCCAAACAGGTGTTGCACCACATGTCTATCCTTGGCCTGAAATTGAGCACAATGCAGTAAGGAAATGCATCAGCAGGTTTTTTTTCCCTTTTCCTGAAAAAAACCCAACAAAGAGCTCCTCCCAGCAGTTTGCTGGGAACACATCACTTCCATACTCTCCAATAGGAGACTGCACAACTTGGTTGCTAAAAGTCAATGGGCAGCTTCATATTAACTAATATTAGATTCATATTAGATCTGCTGTACACTATCTATTCTTACCAGTTCCCATCCCTGAAACAGAACTGTGCATGGAGAGCTGGGATGGCAGGAGACTCAGAACTCCTGGAGCATACCCTGGAGCACAGGAGGAAGTAATGTGTGAGCACACTCAGAGTTAAGAATGGAATGGAAATGTGTCTCCAAAGGGCAAAGAGAGGAAAGTGATGGTAAGAGTATTTGCTGAAGTGCTCATTGTCCAATGACTCAACCCTGCTGAACCCCATTTCCTGAGAAACTTCCAGAAACATCAGAACATGGCACTACAGAGGGATCAGGACTGGTGGGGTTGCATATTTTGCCATACATCAGGTATGAGACCTTCATGTTGGCTAAATCTATATTATACCCTTCTGGTCATACATCATTAGCTCAAATAACTTTTGAATTGGAGTCGATTTCAAGAGGTAAATGAACCAAAACCTTCTCTTTTATAGCTTTGTTAGAGTCCTTAGCAGACAAGAACTAAGAATTTTCCTTGATGACAAGGTAGTACATCATTTCAAGATGAAGTGTAACACTGAATAAGCACCATTACTGTTGCCACTGTACAGTAACCTCCGTTTCCCTATAAATTTATTTATTGATGTAATTTTACTACAATGTTGAATGTTTCATTTTGTTTTTCATAGTTGGTTTTCTAGAGTAAGCATATTTTCTTAATTCCTTATTCAAAATGAGGGTATTTTCTAATACTTCCAATTAATGAAATGTGAACATTTCTCTGTAAAATTAAGACAAATAACAAAGTCACTAAACTGTATGCCTTTGTCAGATGGATATGAACATGCCCAAAATTATTATATTGAACTCACTGGACGATGTCTGATTCTTTAAATTAGTAAAACTCAACACATGCTGCAATTATATTTTTCAGAAAGCTAAACCTGTGGCTACTGAGAACATTTGATTAATAACAAAGATCAAGCCAAAGTTGTGTTTGATAGCACATTTATATTGAGTTATATTTACTGGTCCTTCATCAGCTTCACTTCCTTCTTCATGAGGTCTAAGAAAAGATTTGAAAAGCATGAATCAGCCCTTCTGGATATCAGGAATAAACGCTGTAAATGATGTGGAGTGCCAGCACTGTCATTCAGGCAGTCTGATGCAACAGCAATTAAAAGATTATGAACCCACAGCTCTGCATTTCCAGTCCTGGGTGCACAGAAAGAACAGCAGCACCAATCCCATGCTCAGTGAGAGCTGTGACACTCCAAGAGACACATGTTGGTGATGAGCAGTGGAATTAAATGCATCCATGGATATTGAACTTGTCTGTGTAATCATTTACACGCCGAGGCAGATGGGAAAAGTAAACTTTCATAAATAATTGAGACATGGGATTTTAAATTCAAGGAACTAGTCCTTCACTGCCATTTGTGAAGAGCAAACCAGAAATATCTGAAGCTAATAAGGGTTAAACAACCAACTGCTGTCAGTAAATGTAAATGTTCCTAACAGTGCAATCCCTCCATTCTGGAGACAGAGCACTGATCCTGCAGAGATGTCTCCCCTCACTCCTGTGTGTGCTGACCCTGCTCACACTCCTCTGAGCTGATGGTGGTACAGACTTCCCTCCTCTGTGCTTTGCTGGGCTTCACCAAGAGGCAGTGACCTCAGCACTAAACACCAAACTACACTGGGAGAGGTTTAGAGACAAAAGAATAAGCTTAACTGCAGGAAGGCTGGTGGAACACAGATCTGACCACAGAATTTCCACCCCTGGAAATCAGGGTAAAGGGGGCCTGGTCAGTAGCTACACTATTAACTTACTATCAAGTCCTCCATTTCTCTTAATTAACACAAGATCCTGTCATAATTTTCTTTTCACATGTTGGCATTTCAAATGTGTTGCTTACAAAGGTCATCTATGTTTGGGGAAAAACAGTTTAATTGATTTTATTATTGCAGAAAAATAGAATAATCACTTCCACCTTTGTTTGCAGATTTAAAAAAAATATTATTGGTTGCACACAGCTGAATTAAGCACTTAAAGTGCAGTCTCTACAAAATGCTGACAGTGTAACTTAGATCAATACCAAAACAATTTATACTTTAGGAACTGGCTATTAACTAGTAATTATGCCAAGTTTGCTGTTAAATTGCTTTAACTGTTTCCAAGGTGTAACTGAATTATGGCAAAACTTGTTAACAGTGTCAGAATGGGAACTCCCAGCCCAGTCCCAGGCAGGTAACACCAGCTGCTCACTGCACTGAATCCTCCACTGCCCTGCCCTGCTGCAAACCTTCCACTGCAGCTCCTGGCTCTGCTGCACACTGCCAGCTGCTCAGCAGGGTGAAGAAACTTCTCCTGGGTGAGAAACTGCAGCCAACACGAGCCCTGCTTAGCCCCACACTGGCCCTGAAGCAGTACAGGAACTGCTAGAATTTTCCCAATATTTTCACAGGTTGTAGGGAACTTCAACCAAACTTTGGACTTTGTCTCCAGACTAGAATCATGATCCTTCCCAGAATAAATAGTCTAGAGCTTGGCTTTGACTTTTTCCCTGCAGGAAAAAAAATGTTTTCCTCAGTTAGTAAATGAAGCTCCCAAACAATAACCTAAAGATACAAATACTGCAAGTTTACTTACAAGCAAAAGCAAGGTTTAAAACCCCTTCACATTAAGTTCCCTTTGTGTCCTGCATTTATCCCACAGCAGCTGCTGAAATTGATCTCCTCTATCATGGAAGGACCAGTTTCTCCTTCATATATTACCCATATGATGTGAAAAATGCAAAAAGAAGTTATGCCAAAGACAGATAAAGCAGAGCAATGTGTGATGAAATCTGATGTTAATCGAGTTGGACCAGCAAGGAAAAGGAGAACTAATTGCTACCCCAGAACATGCTCTCTGTCCCCTGTGCCTGGCTTTAACAAAAATACATTGTCACACTAATCCTGAAAGCAACTGAGGAGTTTGCTTTAATAATGTATAAATCAATGTGTACCAAAGGCTCACCTGGGTGTACCTCAGCATGTTCACACTCTCATCTGCTCTAATTAATGACTCCTGCTGTGGGCTTCACCTCCCTCTGCTTTCCACAACACTCCAACCCAAACAGCAGCCAACACTTCATCAATAGAGCATGCACATTCAAAAGTCAAAAAGCATATTAGTCTCATACTTGCTGAATATCTCTATAGCTAGATATTCGGCTTTCTTGTATGAAAAATAAAAACTGATGTGAAGAAACAGCCCCAACCCTTAATAGACATCAGGTCCCTCACCCACATCTCCCTCAGCTGATGAGTTAACATTACCCACCACTGCACATGGGGTTTTGACAGCTTATTAAGACTGGTTTTAAACAGAGAGAGGTAGTATAAATAAATTGATTGGGTGAATATGGCTGAATTAGGTACTACAGAATTTCACCTGTAGAGTTATTTTTAAGCTATATAAAAAGCCTTGGTAATTTACTTGCTGAAAAGGGAAAAGTGCTTCAGCCTGTTTGCTGTTTTTAATCAGCCTGGTTTGTTGCCAAACATATCATTTGAAGATGGTGTCAAAAAAAAAAAAAAAAAAAGATATCACAAGGCGAGCTCTCACAACACAGCTCAGCAAATAATGTGATGATAATTTTTTAGAGTGGAATGGTTCTTCGACTATAAAAATATGGCATCTCCTGACTCTTGTGAAATATTTTGACTGACAATACAGAAACCAGAGAAATAAGAAAATTGTCTCACTCAGGACTTTTAAACTCATTTAGTCAGAGGAAAATTTCAGTTATAACCTTTTGATAATTGTAATATACACTTTCCAAGAAGAAATGCCTCAGATAGTCTAAAAAAAAAAAAAAAGGAATTAAAAAAAGCAAAGCAAACACACTGTCAAATATGTCAATTTCTTGAGCTGATTTTTTTTTAGAAATATGACCAGAGAGTGCAAAACCAAGGTTACCAACTCAATAAGAATCCCAAATCCTATCTACTAAATACTATAAATTAGACACTTACTCGGGATTCAAAGATAAAAAAAGAGGGTTTAGACAAGACAGATTAGATTTGCAAACTAGAATTCTTCCTTTACATACAATAAATTATTTGATAAAAGATTAGGTTTTTTATGAAGTAGTAAGCACTTCCCTTCAGAATTTCCCATCTGCTGAGCACAGTGACAGAGGAGCAGGGCAGGAACACGCCCCAAGGGTGCCAAC